>QXDM01000171.1:0-70000 GCA_003730235.1 Pythium guiyangense | reverse complement strand
CTGCTGCTGCTGCTGCTGCTTCTGCTGTACGACAGCAATATTATGCAAGTGTGCAATCGCGCAAATGCGCAACCGTGCTACGCTTTCCCGCTACATCGCCGCCACGCCGCGCGTTGTGTTGTGCACGGCCGCGCAACCGACGCATTTTGCTGTTGTGTGCTGTTGTGTGCTGTTGTGTGCTGTGTCGACTCGCACTATGCTGCGCTGGTGTGATTGTGCGCGACGGTGTATGTGTATGTGTATTTGGTGCGAGGTGTGTAGTATGCGTGTGTGTGTTTGTTTTAGTCGGGATGTGATTGGGTGTCACGTTGCGCGTGCACGGTATGATCCCCTGTGGTATTGTATACCATCGTATGTGAGTGTGTGTGCATCCTGTGTATGTGTGTATTTGATCTGTAGCTGTGCGCAATGACACGAGCGCACAACTCGGCGATGCGTTTCGGTTCGTGTGTGCAGTATTGCGTGTGTGTTGTGTGTTGTGTGTTGTGTGTACTGTGTGTGTGTGTGTGTTGTGTGTACTGTGTGTGTGTTGTGTGTGTTGTGTGTGTTGTGTGTGTTGTGTGTGGTGTGTTGTGTGTGTTGTGTGTGGTGTGTTGTGTGTATTGTGTGTGTGGTGTGTGTGGTGTGTGTGGTGTGTGGTGTGTATATGGTGTGCAGAGTATTGTGTGTTTGGTGCAGAGTATTGTGTATAGCGTACTGCGCACTGTGTGTTGTGGTGTATTGTGTAGAGCATCGTGTGTTGAGCGGTGTGTATTGTATAGCGAACTGTGTAGTGTGTGACGTGGGTCGCAAATGTGTGTATGTGCATTGTGATGTGCGATGTGTTGCGGAGATATGTGAGCGATATGTTGTGGAGATATGTATGGTGTATGGTGTATGGTGTATGCATTGTGTATTGTGTATTGTATTGTGTTATGTGGTGTGGTGTGGTGTGTGTGCTGCCAGCCTGTAGTGTATAAACTGTGGTTTGCTCTTGCGTGTATGCGTGTATGCGTGTATGCGTGTATGCGTGTATGCGTGTATGCGTGTATGCGTGTATGTGTAGTGTGCGTAGTATGCGGCGAGGAGCAAAGGAGCAAAGAAGCAAAGAAGCAAAGAAGCAAAGAAGCAAGAAGCAAAGAAGCAAAGAAGCAAAGAAGCAAAGAAGCAAAGAACACGTAGTGCCGAGTGCACAGCAAGCGCAGTATGTCGTACGCCGAAGAAAGTATGGCGTGATGTGGTGTGCTATGGTTTTATAAAGTGTATGCTATATTGTGCGTTGTGTATCGTGTGTATCGTGTATGTCGTGTATGTCGTGTGTATCGTGTATTGTGTGTTGTGTGTTGTGTATGGCGTTATGTGTTGTGTACTCCGCAGTGGGTGTGTTTGGCATGTGTATGTGTATGTGTGTATGCGTTAAGGTGTGTCGTGATGTGTGTATCGTGCATGAGAGTTTTGCTTGAACGTGTGTGTGTATATGTATGTGTGTGTCTGTGCGTTTGTGTGTGTATGTGTGTATATGTATGTGTGTGTCTGTGCGTTTGTGTGTGTATGTGTGTATGTGTGTATGTGTGTATGTGCGTTTAAAGTTGTGTTTGTACGTGTGTGCTTTGTCTTGTGCCCTGGCGTGAAGTAATGGGATGTGTTGTGTATGTGTGTTGTGTTGTGTGTCGTAAGTGTGTGTGCGTGGGTGGGTGTCGCTTGCAGTGTGTACGCGGAGAATGTATATATGCTCGATTGCGGTGTGCAAGTGTTTGTGTATATATGAAGGTGTATACATAAGCCAGCTCGTTTGTGCACGCGTTTGTATGTATGTATGTATGTATGTATGTATGTATGTATGTATGTATGTATGTATGTATGTATGTATGTATGTATGTATGTATGTATGTATGTATGTATGTATGTATGTATGTATGTGTGTGTGTGCAAGAGTGGCGTCGGTTGTGTTGTTTTGTGTGTGGATTGGTTGGTTGTGTGGGTGTATGTATGTGTTTTGTGTAATGTGGTCCGGGCTGTTGCGTTGCGGTGGGTGCGTGTTCGCGCTCGCGTAGCCCAATGGATACGGCGCTGCCCTCCTAAGGCAGAGATTGCGGGTTCGAGTCCCGCCGTGAGTACTATTGACTGATTTCAGTCTGCTGCTGACAATGGCTGCGTCACTGCGTCGTTGCTGCGACGTTGCTGCGTCGCTGTTGCGTCGCTGCTGCTGCTGCTGCTGCTTCTGCTGTACGACAGCAATATTATGCAAGTGTGCAATCGCGCAAATGCGCAACTGTGCTACGCTTTCCCGCTACATCGCCGCCACGCCGCGCGTTGTGTTGTGCACGGCCGCGCAACCGACGCATTTTGCTGTTGTGTGCTGTTGTGTGCTGTTGTGTGCTGTGTCGACTCGCACTATGCTGCGCTGGTGTGATTGTGCGCGACGGTGTATGTGTATGTGTATTTGGTGCGAGGTGTGTAGTATGCGTGTGTGTGTTTGTTTTAGTCGGGATGTGATTGGGTGTCACGTTGCGCGTGCACGGTATGATCCCCTGTGGTATTGTATACCATCGTATGTGAGTGTGTGTGCATCCTGTGTATGTGTGTATTTGATCTGTAGCTGTGCGCAATGACACGAGCGCACAACTCGGCGATGCGTTTCGGTTCGTGTGTGCAGTATTGCGTGTGTGTTGTGTGTTGTGTGTTGTGTGTACTGTGTGTGTGTGTGTGTTGTGTGTACTGTGTGTGTGTTGTGTGTGTTGTGTGTTGTGTGTGGTGTGTTGTGTGTGTTGTGTGTGTTGTGTGTGTTGTGTTATGTGTACTGTGTGTTTAGTGGTTGCGTGTACTGTGTGGTGGAGTAATATTGTGTATTGTGTATTGTGTTTAGTGATTGTGTGATTGTGTGATTGTGCGATTGTGCGATTGTGCGATTGTGCGATTGTGCGAATTGAGTGTTGAGTCGTTTGGTGTGTGTAGTGAGACTTCTGTCGCGTGTGTGTTGGATATTGTGCGTATGTAGGTATATGCGTATGTGCGTATGTGCGTATTGCGGGATGTGTGTTGTGTGTGTTGTGTGTGCTGTGTGTGGTGTGTGTGGTGTGTTGTGTGTATTGTGTGTGTGGTGTGTGTGGTGTGTGTGGTGTGTGGTGTGTATATGGTGTGCAGAGTATTGTGTGTTTGGTGCAGAGTATTGTGTATAGCGTACTGCGCACTGTGTGTTGTGGTGTATTGTGTAGAGCATCGTGTGTTGAGCGGTGTGTATTGTATAGCGAACTGTGTAGTGTGTGACGTGGGTCGCAAATGTGTGTATGTGCATTGTGATGTGCGATGTGTTGCGGAGATATGTGAGCGATATGTTGTGGAGATATGTATGGTGCATGGTGTATGGTGTATGCATTGTGTATTGTGTATTGTATTGTGTTATGTGGTGTGGTGTGGTGTGTGTGCTGCCAGCCTGTAGTGTATAAACTGTGGTTTGCTCTTGCGTGTATGCGTGTATGCGTGTATGCGTGTTATGCGTGTATGCGTGTATGCGTGTATGCGTGTATGTGTAGTGTGCGTAGTATGCGGCGAGGAGCAAAGGAGCAAAGAAGCAAAGAAGCAAAGAAGCAAAGAAGCAAAGAAGCAAAGAAGCAAAGAAGCAAAGAAGCAAAGAAGCAAAGAAGCAAAGAAGCAAAGAACACGTAGTGCCGAGTGCACAGCAAGCGCAGTATGTCGTACGCCGAAGAAAGTATGGCGTGATGTGGTGTGCTATGGTTTTATAAAGTGTATGCTATATTGTGCGTTGTGTATCGTGTGTATCGTGTATGTCGTGTATGTCGTGTGTATCGTGTATTGTGTGTTGTGTGTTGTGTATGGCGTTATGTGTTGTGTACTCCGCAGTGGGTGTGTTTGGCATGTGTATGTGTATGTGTGTATGCGTTAAGGTGTGTCGTGATGTGTGTATCGTGCATGAGAGTTTTGCTTGAACGTGTGTGTGTATATGTATGTGTGTGTCTGTGCGTTTGTGTGTGTATGTGTGTATATGTATGTGTGTGTCTGTGCGTTTGTGTGTGTATGTGTGTATGTGTGTATGTGTGTATGTGCGTTTAAAGTTGTGTTTGTACGTGTGTGCTTTGTCTTGTGCCCTGGCGTGAAGTAATGGGATGTGTTGTGTATGTGTGTTGTGTTGTGTGTCGTAAGTGTGTGTGCGTGGGTGGGTGTCGCTTGCAGTGTGTACGCGGAGAATGTATATATGCTCGATTGCGGTGTGCAAGTGTTTGTGTATATATGAAGGTGTATACATAAGCCAGCTCGTTTGTGCACGCGTTTGTATGTATGTATGTATGTATGTATGTATGTATGTATGTATGTATGTATGTATGTATGTATGTATGTATGTATGTATGTATGTATGTATGTATGTATGTATGTATGTGTGTGTGTGCAAGAGTGGCGTCGGTTGTGTTGTTTTGTGTGTGGATTGGTTGGTTGTGTGGGTGTATGTATGTGTTTTGTGTAATGTGGTCCGGGCTGTTGCGTTGCGGTGGGTGCGTGTTCGCGCTCGCGTAGCCCAATGGATACGGCGCTGCCCTCCTAAGGCAGAGATTGCGGGTTCGAGTCCCGCCGTGAGTACTATTGACTGATTTCAGTCTGCTGCTGACAATGGCTGCGTCACTGCGTCGTTGCTGCGACGTTGCTGCGTCGCTGTTGCGTCGCTGCTGCTGCTGCTGCTGCTTCTGCTGTACGACAGCAATATTATGCAAGTGTGCAATCGCGCAAATGCGCAACTGTGCTACGCTTTCCCGCTACATCGCCGCCACGCCGCGCGTTGTGTTGTGCACGGCCGCGCAACCGACGCATTTTGCTGTTGTGTGCTGTTGTGTGCTGTTGTGTGCTGTGTCGACTCGCACTATGCTGCGCTGGTGTGATTGTGCGCGACGGTGTATGTGTATGTGTATTTGGTGCGAGGTGTGTAGTATGCGTGTGTGTGTTTGTTTTAGTCGGGATGTGATTGGGTGTCACGTTGCGCGTGCACGGTATGATCCCCTGTGGTATTGTATACCATCGTATGTGAGTGTGTGTGCATCCTGTGTATGTGTGTATTTGATCTGTAGCTGTGCGCAATGACACGAGCGCACAACTCGGCGA
The DNA here is from genome assembly GCA_003730235.1 of Pythium guiyangense. Taxonomy (NCBI): domain Eukaryota; phylum Oomycota; class Peronosporomycetes; order Pythiales; family Pythiaceae; genus Pythium; species Pythium guiyangense. The sequence continues at coordinate 64,912 of QXDM01000171.1, read as the reverse complement.
TGCGTTTCGGTTCGTGTGTGCAGTATTGCGTGTGTGTTGTGTGTTGTGTGTTGTGTGTACTGTGTGTGTGTGTGTGTTGTGTTGTGTGTTGTGTGTGTTGTGTGTGTGTGTTGTGTGTGGTGTGTTGTGTGTGTGTGTGTGTTGTGTGTGGTGTGTTGTGTGTTGTGTGTGGTGTGTTGTGTGTTTAGTGGTTGCGTTGTACTGTGTGGTGGAGTAATATTGTGTATTGTGTATTGTGTTTAGTGTTTTGTGATTGTGTGATTGTGTGATTGTGCGATTGTGCGATTGTGCGATTGTGCGATTGTGCGAATTGAGTGTTGAGTCGTTTGGTGTGTGTAGTGAGACTTCTGTCGCGTGTGTGTTGGATATTGTGCGTATGTAGGTATATGCGTATGTGCGTATTGCGGGATGTGTGTTGTGTGTGCTGTGTGTGGTGTGTGTGGTGTGTTGTGTGTATTGTGTGTGTGGTGTGTGTGGTGTGTGTGGTGTGTGGTGTGTATATGGTGTGCAGAGTATTGTGTGTTTGGTGCAGAGTATTGTGTATAGCGTACTGCGCACTGTGTGTTGTGGTGTATTGTGTAGAGCATCGTGTGTTGAGCGGTGTGTATTGTATAGCGAACTGTGTAGTGTGTGACGTGGGTCGCAAATGTGTGTATGTGCATTGTGATGTGCGATGTGTTGCGGAGATATGTGAGCGATATGTTGTGGAGATATGTATGGTGTATGGTGTATGGTGTATGCATTGTGTATTGTGTATTGTATTGTGTTATGTGGTGTGGTGTGGTGTGTGTGCTGCCAGCCTGTAGTGTATAAACTGTGGTTTGCTCTTGCGTGTATGCGTGTATGCGTGTATGCGTGTATGCGTGTATGCGTGTATGCGTGTATGCGTGTATGCGTGTATGTGTAGTGTGCGTAGTATGCGGCGAGGAGCAAAGGAGCAAGAAGCAAAGAAGCAAAGAAGCAAAGAAGCAAAGAAGCAAAGAAGCAAAGAAGCAAAGAAGCAAAGAAGCAAAGAACACGTAGTGCCGAGTGCACAGCAAGCGCAGTATGTCGTACGCCGAAGAAAGTATGGCGTGATGTGGTGTGCTATGGTTTTATAAAGTGTATGCTATATTGTGCGTTGTGTATCGTGTGTATCGTGTATGTCGTGTATGTCGTGTGTATCGTGTATTGTGTGTTGTGTGTTGTGTATGGCGTTATGTGTTGTGTACTCCGCAGTGGGTGTGTTTGGCATGTGTATGTGTATGTGTGTATGCGTTAAGGTGTGTCGTGATGTGTGTATCGTGCATGAGAGTTTTGCTTGAACGTGTGTGTGTATATGTATGTGTGTGTCTGTGCGTTTGTGTGTGTATGTGTGTATATGTATGTGTGTGTCTGTGCGTTTGTGTGTGTATGTGTGTATGTGTGTATGTGTGTATGTGCGTTTAAAGTTGTGTTTGTACGTGTGTGCTTTGTCTTGTGCCCTGGCGTGAAGTAATGGGATGTGTTGTGTATGTGTGTTGTGTTGTGTGTCGTAAGTGTGTGTGCGTGGGTGGGTGTCGCTTGCAGTGTGTACGCGGAGAATGTATATATGCTCGATTGCGGTGTGCAAGTGTTTGTGTATATATGAAGGTGTATACATAAGCCAGCTCGTTTGTGCACGCGTTTGTATGTATGTATGTATGTATGTATGTATGTATGTATGTATGTATGTATGTATGTATGTATGTATGTATGTATGTATGTATGTATGTATGTGTGTGTGTGCAAGAGTGGCGTCGGTTGTGTTGTTTTGTGTGTGGATTGGTTGGTTGTGTGGGTGTATGTATGTGTTTTGTGTAATGTGGTCCGGGCTGTTGCGTTGCGGTGGGTGCGTGTTCGCGCTCGCGTAGCCCAATGGATACGGCGCTGCCCTCCTAAGGCAGAGATTGCGGGTTCGAGTCCCGCCGTGAGTACTATTGACTGATTTCAGTCTGCTGCTGACAATGGCTGCGTCACTGCGTCGTTGCTGCGACGTTGCTGCGTCGCTGTTGCGTCGCTGCTGCTGCTGCTGCTGCTTCTGCTGTACGACAGCAATATTATGCAAGTGTGCAATCGCGCAAATGCGCAACTGTGCTACGCTTTCCCGCTACATCGCCGCCACGCCGCGCGTTGTGTTGTGCACGGCCGCGCAACCGACGCATTTTGCTGTTGTGTGCTGTTGTGTGCTGTTGTGTGCTGTGTCGACTCGCACTATGCTGCGCTGGTGTGATTGTGCGCGACGGTGTATGTGTATGTGTATTTGGTGCGAGGTGTGTAGTATGCGTGTGTGTGTTTGTTTTAGTCGGGATGTGATTGGGTGTCACGTTGCGCGTGCACGGTATGATCCCCTGTGGTATTGTATACCATCGTATGTGAGTGTGTGTGCATCCTGTGTATGTGTGTATTTGATCTGTAGCTGTGCGCAATGACACGAGCGCACAACTCGGCGATGCGTTTCGGTTCGTGTGTGCAGTATTGCGTGTGTGTTGTGTGTTGTGTGTTGTGTGTACTGTGTGTGTGTGTGTGTTGTGTTGTGTGTTGTGTGTTGTGTGTGTTGTGTGTGTTGTGTGTGGTGTGTTGTGTGTGTTGTGTGTGTTGTGTTATGTGTACTGTGTGTTTAGTGGTTGCGTGTACTGTGTGGTGGAGTAATATTGTGTATTGTGTATTGTGTTTAGTGTTTTGTGATTGTGTGATTGTGTGATTGTGCGATTGTGCGATTGTGCGATTGTGCGATTGTGCGAATTGAGTGTTGAGTCGTTTGGTGTGTGTAGTGAGACTTCTGTCGCGTGTGTGTTGGATATTGTGCGTATGTAGGTATATGCGTATGTGCGTATTGCGGGATGTGTGTTGTGTGTGCTGTGTGTGGTGTGTGTGGTGTGTTGTGTGTATTGTGTGTGTGGTGTGTGTGGTGTGTGTGGTGTGTGGTGTGTATATGGTGTGCAGAGTATTGTGTGTTTGGTGCAGAGTATTGTGTATAGCGTACTGCGCACTGTGTGTTGTGGTGTATTGTGTAGAGCATCGTGTGTTGAGCGGTGTGTATTGTATAGCGAACTGTGTAGTGTGTGACGTGGGTCGCAAATGTGTGTATGTGCATTGTGATGTGCGATGTGTTGCGGAGATATGTGAGCGATATGTTGTGGAGATATGTATGGTGCATGGTGTATGGTGTATGCATTGTGTATTGTGTATTGTATTGTGTTATGTGGTGTGGTGTGGTGTGTGTGCTGCCAGCCTGTAGTGTATAAACTGTGGTTTGCTCTTGCGTGTATGCGTGTATGCGTGTATGCGTGTATGCGTGTATGCGTGTATGCGTGTATGCGTGTATGTGTAGTGTGCGTAGTATGCGGCGAGAGCAAAGGAGCAAAGAAGAGCAAAGAGCAAGAAGCAAAGAAGCAAAGAAGCAAAAAAGAAGAAGCAAAGAAGCAAAAGAAGCAAAGAAGCAAGAAGCAAAGAACACGTAGTGCCGAGTGCACAGCAAGCGCAGTATGTCGTACGCCAAGAAGAAAGTATGGCGTGATGTGGTGTGCTATGGTTTTATAAAGTGTATGCTATATTGTGCGTTGTGTATCGTGTGTATCGTGTATGTCGTGTATGTCGTGTGTATCGTGTATTGTGTGTTGTGTGTTGTGTATGGCGTTATGTGTTGTGTACTCCGCAGTGGGTGTGTTTGGCATGTGTATGTGTATGTGTGTATGCGTTAAGGTGTGTCGTGATGTGTGTATCGTGCATGAGAGTTTTGCTTGAACGTGTGTGTGTATATGTATGTGTGTGTCTGTGCGTTTGTGTGTGTATGTGTGTATATGTATGTGTGTGTCTGTGCGTTTGTGTGTGTATGTGTGTATGTGTGTATGTGTGTATGTGCGTTTAAAGTTGTGTTTGTACGTGTGTGCTTTGTCTTGTGCCCTGGCGTGAAGTAATGGGATGTGTTGTGTATGTGTGTTGTGTTGTGTGTCGTAAGTGTGTGTGCGTGGGTGGGTGTCGCTTGCAGTGTGTACGCGGAGAATGTATATATGCTCGATTGCGGTGTGCAAGTGTTTGTGTATATATGAAGGTGTATACATAAGCCAGCTCGTTTGTGCACGCGTTTGTATGTATGTATGTATGTATGTATGTATGTATGTATGTATGTATGTATGTATGTATGTGTGTATGTATGTATGTATGTATGTATGTATGTATGTGTGTGTGTGCAAGAGTGGCGTCGGTTGTGTTGTTTTGTGTGTGGATTGGTTGGTTGTGTGGGTGTATGTATGTGTTTTGTGTAATGTGGTCCGGGCTGTTGCGTTGCGGTGGGTGCGTGTTCGCGCTCGCGTAGCCCAATGGATACGGCGCTGCCCTCCTAAGGCAGAGATTGCGGGTTCGAGTCCCGCCGTGAGTACTATTGACTGATTTCAGTCTGCTGCTGACAATGGCTGCGTCACTGCGTCGTTGCTGCGACGTTGCTGCGTCGCTGTTGCGTCGCTGCTGCTGCTGCTGCTGCTTCTGCTGTACGACAGCAATATTATGCAAGTGTGCAATCGCGCAAATGCGCAACTGTGCTACGCTTTCCCGCTACATCGCCGCCACGCCGCGCGTTGTGTTGTGCACGGCCGCGCAACCGACGCATTTTGCTGTTGTGTGCTGTTGTGTGCTGTTGTGTGCTGTGTCGACTCGCACTATGCTGCGCTGGTGTGATTGTGCGCGACGGTGTATGTGTATGTGTATTTGGTGCGAGGTGTGTAGTATGCGTGTGTGTGTTTGTTTTAGTCGGGATGTGATTGGGTGTCACGTTGCGCGTGCACGGTATGATCCCCTGTGGTATTGTATACCATCGTATGTGAGTGTGTGTGCATCCTGTGTATGTGTGTATTTGATCTGTAGCTGTGCGCAATGACACGAGCGCACAACTCGGCGATGCGTTTCGGTTCGTGTGTGCAGTATTGCGTGTGTGTTGTGTGTTGTGTGTTGTGTGTACTGTGTGTGTGTGTGTGTTGTGTTGTGTGTTGTGTGTTGTGTGTGTTGTGTGTGTTGTGTGTGGTGTGTTGTGTGTGTTGTGTGTGTTGTGTTATGTGTACTGTGTGTTTAGTGGTTGCGTGTACTGTGTGGTGGAGTAATATTGTGTATTGTGTATTGTGTTTAGTGTTTTGTGATTGTGTGATTGTGTGATTGTGCGATTGTGCGATTGTGCGATTGTGCGATTGTGCGAATTGAGTGTTGAGTCGTTTGGTGTGTGTAGTGAGACTTCTGTCGCGTGTGTGTTGGATATTGTGCGTATGTAGGTATATGCGTATGTGCGTATGTGCGTATTGCGGGATGTGTGTTGTGTGTGTTGTGTGTGTGTGTGTGTGGTGTGTTGTGTGTATTGTGTGTGTGGTGTGTGTGGTGTGTGTGGTGTGTGGTGTGTATATGGTGTGCAGAGTATTGTGTGTTTGGTGCAGAGTATTGTGTATAGCGTACTGCGCACTGTGTGTTGTGGTGTATTGTGTAGAGCATCGTGTGTTGAGCGGTGTGTATTGTATAGCGAACTGTGTAGTGTGTGACGTGGGTCGCAAATGTGTGTATGTGCATTGTGATGTGCGATGTGTTGCGGAGATATGTGAGCGATATGTTGTGGAGATATGTATGGTGTATGGTGTATGGTGTATGCATTGTGTATTGTGTATTGTATTGTGTTATGTGGTGTGGTGTGGTGTGTGTGCTGCCAGCCTGTAGTGTATAAACTGTGGTTTGCTCTTGCGTGTATGCGTGTATGCGTGTATGCGTGTATGCGTGTATGCGTGTATGCGTGTATGCGTGTATGTGTAGTGTGCGTAGTATGCGGCGAGGAGCAAAGGAGCAAAGAAGCAAAGAAGCAAAGAAGCAAAGAAGCAAAGAAGCAAAGAAGCAAAGAAGCAAAGAAGCAAAGAAGCAAAGAAGCAAAGAAGCAAAGAAGCAAAGAAGCAAAGAAGCAAAGAAGCAAGAACACGTAGTGCCGAGTGCACAGCAAGCGCAGTATGTCGTACGCCGAAGAAAGTATGGCGTGATGTGGTGTGCTATGGTTTTATAAAGTGTATGCTATATTGTGCGTTGTGTATCGTGTGTATCGTGTATGTCGTGTATGTCGTGTGTATCGTGTATTGTGTGTTGTGTGTTGTGTATGGCGTTATGTGTTGTGTACTCCGCAGTGGGTGTGTTTGGCATGTGTATGTGTATGTGTGTATGCGTTAAGGTGTGTCGTGATGTGTGTATCGTGCATGAGAGTTTTGCTTGAACGTGTGTGTGTATATGTATGTGTGTGTCTGTGCGTTTGTGTGTGTATGTGTGTATATGTATGTGTGTGTCTGTGCGTTTGTGTGTGTATGTGTGTATGTGTGTATGTGTGTATGTGCGTTTAAAGTTGTGTTTGTACGTGTGTGCTTTGTCTTGTGCCCTGGCGTGAAGTAATGGGATGTGTTGTGTATGTGTGTTGTGTTGTGTGTCGTAAGTGTGTGTGCGTGGGTGGGTGTCGCTTGCAGTGTGTACGCGGAGAATGTATATATGCTCGATTGCGGTGTGCAAGTGTTTGTGTATATATGAAGGTGTATACATAAGCCAGCTCGTTTGTGCACGCGTTTGTATGTATGTATGTATGTATGTATGTATGTATGTATGTATGTATGTATGTATGTATGTATGTATGTATGTATGTATGTATGTATGTATGTGTGTGTGTGCAAGAGTGGCGTCGGTTGTGTTGTTTTGTGTGTGGATTGGTTGGTTGTGTGGGTGTATGTATGTGTTTTGTGTAATGTGGTCCGGGCTGTTGCGTTGCGGTGGGTGCGTGTTCGCGCTCGCGTAGCCCAATGGATACGGCGCTGCCCTCCTAAGGCAGAGATTGCGGGTTCGAGTCCCGCCGTGAGTACTATTGACTGATTTCAGTCTGCTGCTGACAATGGCTGCGTCACTGCGTCGTTGCTGCGACGTTGCTGCCGTGCTGCTGCTGCTCTGCTCTGTACGACAGCAATATTATGCAAGTGTGCAATCGCGCAAATGCGCAACTGTGCTACGCTTTCCCGCTACATCGCCGCCACGCCGCGCGTTGTGTTGTGCACGGCCGCGCAACCGACGCATTTTGCTGTTGTGTGCTGTTGTGTGCTGTTGTGTGCTGTGTCGACTCGCACTATGCTGCGCTGGTGTGATTGTGCGCGACGGTGTATGTGTATGTGTATTTGGTGCGAGGTGTGTAGTATGCGTGTGTGTGTTTGTTTTAGTCGGGATGTGATTGGGTGTCACGTTGCGCGTGCACGGTATGATCCCCTGTGGTATTGTATACCATCGTATGTGAGTGTGTGTGCATCCTGTGTATGTGTGTATTTGATCTGTAGCTGTGCGCAATGACACGAGCGCACAACTCGGCGATGCGTTTTCGGTTCGTGTGTGCAGTATTGCGTGTGTGTTGTGTGTTGTGTGTTGTGTGTACTGTGTGTGTGTGTGTTGTGTGTACTGTGTGTGTGTTGTGTGTGTTGTGGTGTGTTGTGTGTGGTGTGTTGTGTGTGTTTGTGTGTGTGTGTGTTGTGTGTATTGTGTGTGGTGGTGTGGTGTGTGTGTGTGTGTGGTGTGTATATGGTGTGCAGAGTATTGTGTGTTTGGTGACAGAGTATTGTGTATAGCGTACTGCGCACTGTGTGTTGTGGTGTATTGTGTAGAGCATCGTGTGTTGAGCGGTTGTGTATTGTATAGCGAACTGTGTAGTGTGTGACGTGGGTCGCAAATGTGTGTATGTGCATTGTGATGTGCGATGTGTTGCGGAGATATGTGAGCGATATGTTGTGGAGATATATGGTGTATGGTGTATGGTGTATGCATTGTGTATTGTGTGTTGTATTGTGTTATGGGTGTGGTGTGGTGTGTGTGCTGCCAGCCTGTGTGTATAAACTGTGGTTTGCTCTTGCGTGTATGCGTGTATGCGTGTATGCGTGTATGCGTGTATGCGTGTATGCGTGTATGCGTGTATGTGTAGTGTGCGTAGTATGCGGCGAGGAGCAAAGGAGCAAAGAAGCAAAGAAGCAAAGAAGCAAAGAAGCAAAGAAGCAAAGAAGCAAAGAAGCAAAGAAGCAAAGAACACGTAGTGCCGAGTGCACAGCAAGCGCAGTATGTCGTACGCCGTAGTATGGCGTGATGTGGTGTGCTATGGTTTTATAAAGTGTATGCTATATTGTGCGTTGTGTATCGTGTGTATCGTGTATGTCGTGTATGTCGTGTGTATCGTGTATTGTGTGTTGTGTGTTGTGTATGGCGTTATGTGTTGTGTACTCCGCAGTGGGTGTGTTTGGCATGTGTATGTGTATGTGTGTATGCGTTAAGGTGTGTCGTGATGTGTGTATCGTGCATGAGAGTTTTGCTTGAACGTGTGTGTGTATATGTATGTGTGTGTCTGTGCGTTTGTGTGTGTATGTGTGTATATGTATGTGTGTGTCTGTGCGTTTGTGTGTGTATGTGTGTATGTGTGTATGTGTGTATGTGCGTTTAAAGTTGTGTTTGTACGTGTGTGCTTTGTCTTGTGCCCTGGCGTGAAGTAATGGGATGTGTTGTGTATGTGTGTTGTGTTGTGTGTCGTAAGTGTGTGTGCGTGGGTGGGTGTCGCTTGCAGTGTGTACGCGGAGAATGTATATATGCTCGATTGCGGTGTGCAAGTGTTTGTGTATATATGAAGGTGTATACATAAGCCAGCTCGTTTGTGCACGCGTTTGTATGTATGTATGTATGTATGTATGTATGTATGTATGTATGTATGTATGTATGTATGTATGCATGTATGTATGTATGTATGTAGTATGTATGTATGTATGTATGTATGTGTGTGTGTGCAAGAGTGGCGTCGGTTGTGTTGTTTTGTGTGTGGATTGGTTGGTTGTGTGGGTGTATGTATGTGTTTTGTGTAATGTGGTCCGGGCTGTTGCGTTGCGGTGGGTGCGTGTTCGCGCTCGCGTAGCCCAATGGATACGGCGCTGCCCTCCTAAGCAGAGATTGCGGGTTCGAGTCCCGCCGTGAGTACTATTGACTGATTTCAGTCTGCTGCTGACAATGGCTGCGTCACTGCGTCGTTGCTGCGACGTTTGCTGCGTCGCTGTTGCGTCGCTGCTGCTGCTGCTGCTGCTTCTGCTGTACGACAGCAATATTATGCAAGTGTGCAATCGCGCAAATGCGCAACTGTGCTACGCTTTCCCGCTACATCGCCGCCACGCCGCGCGTTGTGTTGTGCACGGCCGCGCAACCGACGCATTTTGCTGTTGTGTGCTGTTGTGTGCTGTTGTGTGCTGTGTCGACTCGCACTATGCTGCGCTGGTGTGATTGTGCGCGACGGTTGTATGTGTATGTGTATTTGGTGCGAGGTGTGTAGTATGCGTGTGTGTGTTTGTTTTAGTCGGGATGTGATTGGGTGTCACGTTGCGCGTGCACGGTATGATCCCCTGTGGTATTGTATACCATCGTATGTGAGTGTGTGTGCATCCTGTGTATGTGTGTATTTGATCTGTAGCTGTGCGCAATGACACGAGCGCACAACTCGGCGATGCGTTTCGGTTCGTGTGTGCAGTATTGCGTGTGTGTTGTGTGTTGTGTGTTGTGTGTACTGTGTGTGTGTGTGTTGTGTGTACTGTGTGTGTGTGTGTTGTGTGTGTGTGTGTGGTGTGTGTTGTGTGTGTTGTGTGTGTTTGTGTTATGTGTACTGTGTGTTTAGTGGTTGCGTGTACTGTGTGGTGGAGTAATATTGTGTATTGTGTATTGTGTTTAGTTTTGTGATTGTGTGATTGTGTGATTGTGCGATTGTGCGATTGTGCGATTGTGCGATTGTGCGAATTGAGTGTTGAGTCGTTTGGTGTGTGTAGTGAGACTTCTGTCGCGTGTGTGTTGGATATTGTGCGTATGTAGGTATATGCGTATGTGCGTATGTGCGTATTGCGGGATGTGTGTTGTGTGTGTTGTGTGTGCTGTGTGTGGTGTGTGTGGTGTGTTGTGTGTATTGTGTGTGTGGTGTGTGTGGGTTGTGTGTGGTGTGTGGTGTGTATATGGTGTGCAGAGTATTGTGTGTTTGGTGCAGAGTATTGTGTATAGCGTACTGCGCACTGTGTGTTGTGGTGTATTGTGTAGAGCATCGTGTGTTGAGCGGTGTGTATTGTATAGCGAACTGTGTAGTGTGTGACGTGGGTCGCAAATGTGTGTATGTGCATTGTGATGTGCGATGTGTTGCGGAGATATGTGAGCGATATGTTGTGGAGATATGTATGGTGTATGGTGTATGGTGTATGCATTGTGTATTGTGTATTGTATTGTGTTATGTGGTGTGGTGTGGTGTGGTGTGCTGCCAGCCTGTAGTGTATAAACTGTGGTTTGCTCTTGCGTGTATGCGTGTATGCGTGTATGCGTGTATGCGTGTATGCGTGTATGCGTGTTGTGTAGTGTGCGTAGTATGCGGCGAGGAGCAAAGGAGCAAAGAAGCAAAGAAGCAAAGAAGCAAAGAAGCAAAGAACACGTAGTGCCGAGTGCACAGCAAGCGCAGTATGTCGTACGCCGAAGAAAGTATGGCGTGATGTGGTGTGCTATGGTTTTATAAAGTGTATGCTATATTGTGCGTTGTGTATCGTGTGTATCGTGTATGTCGTGTATGTCGTGTGTATCGTGTATTGTGTGTTGTGTGTTGTGTATGGCGTTATGTGTTGTGTACTCCGCAGTGGGTGTGTTTGGCATGTGTATGTGTATGTGTGTATGCGTTAAGGTGTGTCGTGATGTGTGTATCGTGCATGAGAGTTTTGCTTGAACGTGTGTGTGTATATGTATGTGTGTGTCTGTGCGTTTGTGTGTGTCTGTGTGTATATGTATGTGTGTGTCTGTGCGTTTGTGTGTGTATGTGTGTATGTGTGTATGTGCGTTTAAAGTTGTGTTTGTACGTGTGTGCTTTGTCTTGTGCCCTGGCGTGAAGTAATGGGATGTGTTGTGTATGTGTGTTGTGTTGTGTGTCGTAAGTGTGTGTGCGTGGGTGGGTGTCGCTTGCAGTGTGTACGCGGAGAATGTATATATGCTCGATTGCGGTGTGCAAGTGTTTGTGTATATATGAAGGTGTATACATAAGCCAGCTCGTTTGTGCACGCGTTTGTATGTATGTATGTATGTATGTATGTATGTATGTATGTATGTATGTATGTATGTATGTATGTATGTATGTATGTATGTATGTATGTATGTATGTATGTATGTATGTATGTATGTGTGTGTGTGCAAGAGTGGCGTCGGTTGTGTTGTTTTGTGTGTGGATTGGTTGGTTGTGTGGGTGTATGTATGTGTTTTGTGTAATGTGTCCGGGCTGTTGCGTTGCGGTGGGTGCGTGTTCGCGCTCGCGTAGCCCAATGGATACGGCGCTGCCCTCCTAAGGCAGAGATTGCGGGTTCGAGTCCCGCCGTGAGTACTATTGACTGATTTCAGTCTGCTGCTGACAATGGCTGCGTCACTGCGTCGTTGCTGCGACGTTGCTGCGTCGCTGCTGCTGCTGCTGCTTCTGCTGTACGACAGCAATATTATGCAAGTGTGCAATCGCGCAAATGCGCAACTGTGCTACGCTTTCCCGCTACATCGCCGCCACGCCGCGCGTTGTGTTGTGCACGGCCGCGCAACCGACGCATTTTGCTGTTGTGTGCTGTTGTGTGCTGTTGTGTGCTGTGTCGACTCGCACTATGCTGCGCTGGTGTGATTGTGCGCGACGGTGTATGTGTATGTGTATTTGGTGCGAGGTGTGTAGTATGCGTGTGTGTGTTTGTTTTAGTCGGGATGTGATTGGGTGTCACGTTGCGCGTGCACGGTATGATCCCCTGTGGTATTGTATACCATCGTATGTGAGTGTGTGTGCATCCTGTGTATGTGTGTATTTGATCTGTAGCTGTGCGCAATGACACGAGCGCACAACTCGGCGATGCGTTTCGGTTCGTGTGTGCAGTATTGCGTGTGTGTTGTGTGTTGTGTGTTGTGTGTACTGTGTGTGTGTGTGTGTTGTGTTGTGTGTTGTGTGTTGTGTGTGTTGTGTGTGTTGTGTGTGGTGTGTTGTGTGTTGTGTGTGTTGTGTTATGTGTACTGTGTGTTTAGTGGTTGCGTGTACTGTGTGGTGGAGTAATATTGTGTATTGTGTATTGTGTTTAGTGTTTTGTGATTGTGTGATTGTGTGATTGTGCGATTGTGCGATTGTGCGATTGTGCGATTGTGCGAATTGAGTGTTGAGTCGTTTGGTGTGTGTAGTGAGACTTCTGTCGCGTGTGTGTTGGATATTGTGCGTATGTAGGTATATGCGTATGTGCGTATGTGCGTATTGCGGGATGTGTGTTGTGTGTGTTGTGTGTGTTGTGTGTGGTGTGTTGTGGTATTGTGTGTGGGTGTGTGGGGTGTGTGGTGTGTGGTGTGTATATGGTGTGCAGAGTATTGTGTGTTTGGTGCAGAGTATTGTGTATAGCGTACTGCGCACTGTGTGTGTGTGTATTTGTGTAGAGCATCGTGTGTTGAGCGGTGGTGTATTGTATAGCGAACTGTGTAGTGTGTGACGTGGGTCGCAAATGTGTGTATGTGCATTGTGATGTGCGATGTGTGCGGAGATATGTGAGCGATATGTTGTGGAGATATGTATGGTGCATGGTGTATGGTGTATGCATTGTGTATTGTGTATTGTATTGTGTTATGTGGTGTGGTGTGTGGTGTGTGTGCTGCCAGCCTGTAGTGTATAAACTGTGGTTTGCTCTTGCGTGTATGCGTGTATGCGTGTATGTGTAGTGTGCGTAGTATGCGGCGAGGAGCAAAGAAGCAAAGAAGCAAAGAAGCAAAGAAGCAAAGAAGCAAAGAAGCAAAGAAGCAAAGAACACGTAGTGCCGAGTGCACAGCAAGCGCAGTATGTCGTACGCCGAAGAAAGTATGGCGTGATGTGGTGTGCTATGGTTTTATAAAGTGTATGCTATATTGTGCGTTGTGTATCGTGTGTATCGTGTATGTCGTGTATGTCGTGTGTATCGTGTATTGTGTGTTGTGTGTTGTGTATGGCGTTATGTGTTGTGTACTCCGCAGTGGGTGTGTTTGGCATGTGTATGTGTATGTGTGTATGCGTTAAGGTGTGTCGTGATGTGTGTATCGTGCATGAGAGTTTTGCTTGAACGTGTGTGTGTATATGTATGTGTGTGTCTGTGCGTTTGTGTGTGTCTGTGTGTATATGTATGTGTGTGTCTGTGCGTTTGTGTGTGTATGTGTGTATGTGTGTATGTGCGTTTAAAGTTGTGTTTGTACGTGTGTGCTTTGTCTTGTGCCCTGGCGTGAAGTAATGGGATGTGTTGTGTATGTGTGTTGTGTTGTGTGTCGTAAGTGTGTGTGCGTGGGTGGGTGTCGCTTGCAGTGTGTACGCGGAGAATGTATATATGCTCGATTGCGGTGTGCAAGTGTTTGTGTATATATGAAGGTGTATACATAAGCCAGCTCGTTTGTGCACGCGTTTGTATGTATGTATGTATGTATGTATGTATGTATGTATGTATGTATGTATGTATGTATGTATGTATGTGTGTGTGTGCAAGAGTGGCGTCGGTTGTGTTGTTTTGTGTGTGGATTGGTTGGTTGTGTGGGTGTATGTATGTGTTTTGTGTAATGTGGTCCGGGCTGTTGCGTTGCGGTGGGTGCGTGTTCGCGCTCGCGTAGCCCAATGGATACGGCGCTGCCCTCCTAAGGCAGAGATTGCGGGTTCGAGTCCCGCCGTGAGTACTATTGACTGATTTCAGTCTGCTGCTGACAATGGCTGCGTCACTGCGTCGTTGCTGCGACGTTGCTGCGTCGCTGCTGCTGCTGCTGCTGCTTCTGCTGTACGACAGCAATATTATGCAAGTGTGCAATCGCGCAAATGCGCAACTGTGCTACGCTTTCCCGCTACATCGCCGCCACGCCGCGCGTTGTGTTGTGCACGGCCGCGCAACCGACGCATTTTGCTGTTGTGTGCTGTTGTGTGCTGTTGTGTGCTGTGTCGACTCGCACTATGCTGCGCTGGTGTGATTGTGCGCGACGGTGTATGTGTATGTGTATTTGGTGCGAGGTGTGTAGTATGCGTGTGTGTGTTTGTTTTAGTCGGGATGTGATTGGGTGTCACGTTGCGCGTGCACGGTATGATCCCCTGTGGTATTGTATACCATCGTATGTGAGTGTGTGTGCATCCTGTGTATGTGTGTATTTGATCTGTAGCTGTGCGCAATGACACGAGCGCACAACTCGGCGATGCGTTTCGGTTCGTGTGTGCAGTATTGCGTGTGTGTTGTGTGTTGTGTGTTGTGTGTACTGTGTGTGTGTGTGTGTTGTGTGTGTTGTGTGTGGTGTGTTGTGTGTGTTGTGTGTGTTGTGTTATGTGTACTGTGTGTTTAGTGGTTGCGTGTACTGTGTGGTGGAGTAATATTGTGTATTGTGTATTGTGTTTAGTGTTTTGTGATTGTGTGATTGTGTGATTGTGTGATTGTGCGATTGTGCGATTGTGCGATTGTGCGATTGTGCGAATTGAGTGTTGAGTCGTTTGGTGTGTGTAGTGAGACTTCTGTCGCGTGTGTGTTGGATATTGTGCGTATGTAGGTATATGCGTATGTGCGTATGTGCGTATTGCGGGATGTGTGTTGTGTGTGTTGTGTGTGTTGTGTGTGGTGTGTTGTGTGTATTGTGTGTGTGGTGTGTGTGGTGTGTGTGGTGTGTGGTGTGTATATGGTGTGCAGAGTATTGTGTGTTTGGTGCAGAGTATTGTGTATAGCGTACTGCGCACTGTGTGTTGTGGTGTATTGTGTAGAGCATCGTGTGTTGAGCGGTGTGTATTGTATAGCGAACTGTGTAGTGTGTGACGTGGGTCGCAAATGTGTGTATGTGCATTGTGATGTGCGATGTGTTGCGGAGATATGTGAGCGATATGTTGTGGAGATATGTATGGTGTATGGTGTATGGTGTATGCATTGTGTATTGTGTATTGTATTGTGTTATGTGGTGTGGTGTGGTGTGTGTGCTGCCAGCCTGTAGTGTATAAACTGTGGTTTGCTCTTGCGTGTATGCGTGTATGCGTGTATGCGTGTATGCGTGTATGCGTGTATGTGTAGTGTGCGTAGTATGCGGCGAGGAGCAAAGGAGCAAAGAAGCAAAGAAGCAAAGAAGCAAAGAAGCAAAGAAGCAAAGAACACGTAGTGCCGAGTGCACAGCAAGCGCAGTATGTCGTACGCCGAAGAAAGTATGGCGTGATGTGGTGTGCTATGGTTTTATAAAGTGTATGCTATATTGTGCGTTGTGTATCGTGTGTATCGTGTATGTCGTGTATGTCGTGTGTATCGTGTATTGTGTGTTGTGTGTTGTGTATGGCGTTATGTGTTGTGTACTCCGCAGTGGGTGTGTTTGGCATGTGTATGTGTATGTGTGTATGCGTTAAGGTGTGTCGTGATGTGTGTATCGTGCATGAGAGTTTTGCTTGAACGTGTGTGTGTATATGTATGTGTGTGTCTGTGCGTTTGTGTGTGTCTGTGTGTATATGTATGTGTGTGTCTGTGCGTTTGTGTGTGTATGTGTGTATGTGTGTATGTGCGTTTAAAGTTGTGTTTGTACGTGTGTGCTTTGTCTTGTGCCCTGGCGTGAAGTAATGGGATGTGTTGTGTATGTGTGTTGTGTTGTGTGTCGTAAGTGTGTGTGCGTGGGTGGGTGTCGCTTGCAGTGTGTACGCGGAGAATGTATATATGCTCGATTGCGGTGTGCAAGTGTTTGTGTATATATGAAGGTGTATACATAAGCCAGCTCGTTTGTGCACGCGTTTGTATGTATGTATGTATGTATGTATGTATGTATGTATGTATGTATGTATGTATGTATGTATGTATGTATGTATGTATGTATGTATGTATGTATGTGTGTGTGTGCAAGAGTGGCGTCGGTTGTGTTGTTTTGTGTGTGGATTGGTTGGTTGTGTGGGTGTATGTATGTGTTTTGTGTAATGTGGTCCGGGCTGTTGCGTTGCGGTGGGTGCGTGTTCGCGCTCGCGTAGCCCAATGGATACGGCGCTGCCCTCCTAAGGCAGAGATTGCGGGTTCGAGTCCCGCCGTGAGTACTATTGACTGATTTCAGTCTGCTGCTGACAATGGCTGCGTCACTGCGTCGTTGCTGCGACGTTGCTGCGTCGCTGCTGCTGCTGCTGCTGCTTCTGCTGTACGACAGCAATATTATGCAAGTGTGCAATCGCGCAAATGCGCAACTGTGCTACGCTTTCCCGCTACATCGCCGCCACGCCGCGCGTTGTGTTGTGCGCGGCCGCGCAACCGACGCATTTTGCTGTTGTGTGCTGTTGTGTGCTGTTGTGTGCTGTGTCGACTCGCACTATGCTGCGCTGGTGTGATTGTGCGCGACGGTGTATGTGTATGTGTATTTGGTGCGAGGTGTGTAGTATGCGTGTGTGTGTTTGTTTTAGTCGGGATGTGATTGGGTGTCACGTTGCGCGTGCACGGTATGATCCCCTGTGGTATTGTATACCATCGTATGTGAGTGTGTGTGCATCCTGTGTATGTGTGTATTTGATCTGTAGCTGTGCGCAATGACACGAGCGCACAACTCGGCGATGCGTTTCGGTTCGTGTGTGCAGTATTGCGTGTGTGTTGTGTGTTGTGTGTTGTGTGTACTGTGTGTGTGTGTGTGTTGTGTTGTGTGTTGTGTGTTGTGTGTGTTGTGTGTGTTGTGTGTGGTGTGTTGTGTGTGTTGTGTGTGTTGTGTTATGTGTACTGTGTGTTTAGTGGTTGCGTGTACTGTGTGGTGGAGTAATATTGTGTATTGTGTATTGTGTTTAGTGTTTTGTGATTGTGTGATTGTGTGATTGTGCGATTGTGCGATTGTGCGATTGTGCGATTGTGCGAATTGAGTGTTGAGTCGTTTGGTGTGTGTAGTGAGACTTCTGTCGCGTGTGTGTTGGATATTGTGCGTATGTAGGTATATGCGTATGTGCGTATGTGCGTATTGCGGGATGTGTGTTGTGTGTGTTGTGTGTGTTGTGTGTGGTGTGTTGTGTGTATTGTGTGTGTGGTGTGTGTGGTGTGTGTGGTGTGTGGTGTGTATATGGTGTGCAGAGTATTGTGTGTTTGGTGCAGAGTATTGTGTATAGCGTACTGCGCACTGTGTGTTGTGGTGTATTGTGTAGAGCATCGTGTGTTGAGCGGTGTGTATTGTATAGCGAACTGTGTAGTGTGTGACGTGGGTCGCAAATGTGTGTATGTGCATTGTGATGTGCGATGTGTTGCGGAGATATGTGAGCGATATGTTGTGGAGATATGTATGGTGTATGGTGTATGGTGTATGCATTGTGTATTGTGTATTGTATTGTGTTATGTGGTGTGGTGTGGTGTGTGTGCTGCCAGCCTGTAGTGTATAAACTGTGGTTTGCTCTTGCGTGTATGCGTGTATGCGTGTATGCGTGTATGCGTGTATGCGTGTATGCGTGTATGTGTAGTGTGCGTAGTATGCGGCGAGGAGCAAAGGAGCAAAGGAGCAAAGAAGCAAAGAAGCAAAGAAGCAAAGAAGCAAAGGAGCAAAGGAGCAAAGAAGCAAAGAAGCAAAGAAGCAAAGAAGCAAAGAAGCAAAGAAGCAAAGAAGCAAAGGAGCAAAGAAGCAAAGAAGCAAAGAAGCAAAGAAGCAAAGAAGCAAAGAAGCAAAGAACACGTAGTGCCGAGTGCACAGCAAGCGCAGTATGTCGTACGCCGAAGAAAGTATGGCGTGATGTGGTGTGCTATGGTTTTATAAAGTGTATGCTATATTGTGCGTTGTGTATCGTGTGTATCGTGTATGTCGTGTATGTCGTGTGTATCGTGTATTGTGTGTTGTGTGTTGTGTATGGCGTTATGTGTTGTGTACTCCGCAGTGGGTGTATCGGGGCTGCTGCGCTAAGTACGAAGAAGCACAGCAGACTCCCAATTAGTGTCCTAACATGATTTCTGACGACCTTGGTCGTCCTGTCACGGGAGTGCGTACCGTGATGTAGCTTACACGTGGTCTTACGAGGAAGAGATGGGGTGAAGCGCAGAGGGACTGCGCTGAACTCGGTATTTTCAACTCTGAGGTTTTTGTATTGAGATCATACATAGTGATGAAAGTGAGGGAGCTAACCTTATTAGTGAGCCCTCTGATAGGACGACCATGGTCGTCAGAAATCAGGTTAGGCCACTAATTGGGAGTCTGCTGTGCTTCTTCATACTTAGCACAGCAGCCCCGTTACACCATCCCCCCACAAGCTTGCTGACACACAAGCGAAAGAAGGCAAATGTACACAAAATGTAACGGGGTACACAAGCTATGGTTATTATCGTAATAACATAGCTTTGCGGAATTACTATTCACGCACCGTCTTCAAGACCTACCATTCTGGCGGTTGTTCTGATTAGTAGATATCTTAGAATAGTAGCCAATCAGTGAACTTGGACTCTCAGAGCTAACCACATTTTAGTTGACTTAGCTTTAGTATTACATACTTAGACTTAGTAGCTCGCACCAAAGCGTGGAGCCCGCACATCCAACTAAAATGAACACTTGCGATTTAGACCAACTTGACTGTTGTGTTTATTATCTCCGTCTTAGTGACTGGAATCCTTGCTGAAGGTGTTCACACACGCTTCCTCGCAAAGGTGCTGCGTAACTCGGGCACGTCCGGTTACATTAGTCCTTGCGGCATCATGAGCCACTCCCACAGCATTCCGCTGGGTGTGTGGGTGTGGTAATGGCCATTGCCCGGTGACATAGCACTTGGTCCCAGGCTCGAGATCGATCTCGTGGCGCACACCTCTGTCCATTGGGAGGGTGCTTGGCACTTCGTCAGGGAAGACCTCACGGTACTTCCACAGCACATCGAAGTACGGACTGCTCTTCAGAGCGTCCCAGTCTTGGGTCTTGAAGCGCTTCTGCTTCTCGGTCTCAAGTACACTCTCGTCCGCAGCGGACGAGTTGTTAAGCTCGCTACACGCGACAGCGGTAGGGACAACGATCTCCATGATCTCGCCACACGTCACGTGGTCGAGAAAGATGTCGTAGCTCATCTCATCAAGCGACAGGATCTCCTGCGCATTCGATGGTAGCTCGTGGAGCGCCGCAAACTCAGCAAAGACATCTTCCGCAGTTGCGTCTGCTTCCGCGGCGCCATCGACTTCGCGCGCACCACTCAACGTGGTCGCGCAGTCGCGAGCGTGCTCTTGCTCGCGAGCAGGCACATGAGCGTGCGAGGAGGGCCCTTCCTCGGCACGGAAAGTGACACTGCCGCTCGCTTGAGCTGGCTTCTTCAGCCGCCCCTTCTTGTTTACGTGGGCGCGTGCACCGACACCGCCATCACGTAGCGCCGTGCTCTCGCCTGAGAGGCATGTGCGCGCGAGATCCACGTCTGGATTGACCGCTCTCTCTGGGCTCACTGCCGCAGCAACACGTTCGCCTGGCCTCACTGCCTCAGGGACTCGGCTACCTGCCAGAGTCATACGCTCACCTGGGCTCACTGCCTCAGGGGCTAGGCTACCTGCCACAGCACTTCTCGAACCCGGGCGACCTGCCTCGGCGTTCGCTCGACGAGCATCTGGACGTCTCACCTCAGCATGCACTTGGTCATCGGCTGGGCTTCCTGCCACAGCGCTCACTTGTTCTTCGGCTGGGCGTTTCGTCGCAGCACTCATCCTTGATGGTCTTGACGCCGGGTGATCAGCCACGGCAGTCTTGGACACAGCGACCACGCGATCAGTCGCGTCGCTTCTTGGACATGTCTCCGCTGATGTAGCGAGATACAGCTCTCTCGCTCTTCGCTCATCAGAGGGAGGAGAGGAGCAACTGATTGCGCGCGTGCGCCGATCGATCCATGGCTGGTGCTTCGCCAGCCATATCATACCAACGATGAGGTCGTATCTCTGACCCATCTCGAGAACTACAAAGATCTCTCTGCAGACAAAGTCGCAGAAACTGAACGAGAGCTCTACCACAGCTCCGTCATTGCGTACAGTCGAGCCATTGGCAAGACGTACGATCATGGCCTCACGCTTGCCCTCGCGGGTCAAGCGTTGCCATTGCGGCAGACTCTGCTCCAGAGCTGCCTTCGACACGAAGTTTTGCGATGCGCCGCTGTCTACGAGCAGCGTCATCGGGTTCTCATAGCCCTTCACAGAGGCGCTAATACCAACATCTCACTTCGAGGCTTGTCATCTAGACCTTGTGGGACTAAGCTGCCCGTGTGCTCGATTCTCGTCGGCACGGCGCTTTGGACTCCCTCAGTAGAGTGCCACGCGTCTACTGGGGCGAGCCATTCCCCCTGCACTGCGTGCGCGCGCCACCTTGACGAGGGGCGCCAGCGCGCTGCGCGTGAGCGTTCGTCGCCTGCTGTGCAGAGCGATTGCCGTTGCGCGGAGCGGGACACTTCGACTGGAAGTGCCCGCGTTTGCCGCAGTTGAAGCAGGTCACATCGACACTGCTAAGGTCCATCGGCACCGGACCGTAGTGACCTGGCGCGTGACCACGCGAGCTCTGTCCGTTCGGACGAGCGTTGTTCCATTCAGGCCGCGAGGCTCTGAACGATTGCTGCTCGATGAGCGCAATACGGATGGCTTCTTCCATCGTGGGAGGCGGGCGTCGATACAACACCTGGCGCGCAGGCCCAGGGTTGAGCCCGTTCATGAACGCAGGCGCTTTCACAGACTCCGGCAACGGGTCAACTGTGATGGCCGCGCAGATGCTTCGCATCTCCTGGACGTAGCGGTCCAGCGAGAGCTTGCCTTGCCGACAGGCAAAGAAGCGCGCTCGCAGCAGCACCTCGTTGTTCGGGGGCTGAAACTGCGCCTTCATCTTCGTGCGGAATACATCCCACGTCTCGAACGCGTCTGCATCGCCAAGCAGCGCTGAGTATGTCCATTCTGGCGCGCGACCGCGCAGATTGGAGATGGCGAAGGACACCCTCTGCTCAGTGTTGTCAATGAGCTGTGCCTTCGCACATCGTTCCACGGTCATGAGCCAGTGGATGAGCTTGTCGCCGTCACTGCCATCGAACTTGGGAGCGTCAAGCTTGACGGCTCTCAGATGCGTCGAGGCTTGAAGGTGAAGGCACTTGGGTGGTTGGATGCAAAATTCAAAATGATTGATTGATCGAGGTCCTTAGTTCGCATGCACACCTTCCTCTGTGCTAGCTACGTCTAAGCCTGCTGTGCAGTCGCTCCACTGGATACTTACTGGATTCTTCTGCAATGTAGCCAGTGTGGCGTAAACATGCATCCATGAGTGTGGGTCGTCACCCACAACCATGTCCTACCAGCGTAAACACTCACCCACGCCATGGCGCAATCATGTCGGAATGATTGCCCATGTGTGAGTGATGGTCACACCAGTCGAAGCCGTGACGCTGACTCGTCACGCGCTGGCTGTCGCTCGGCGAGGCGTCTTGATCGCTTTCTCGACACCGTCAAGAGTGTCGACAACGTCAACACTTTGCACAGATCTCTGCTCGCACGGACAGAGGTCCACCAGAACGTTGTCTTTCTGCGTAAAACAAACAGACTAACTCGGAATATTTAGGGAAGGCGCCTATTACCTGTATTTGCGTACAAACCACCCTGATAGACACCTGGTGTTTAGATAACATTCACACGTCCTATGCCGTGCACACACTCACTCCACATTAGCACATCAGCCGTCTACGCATACGCACTGATGTCGCAGGCGGTCAGCCAGGCACCTTAGCTTGCAAATGTCGTCAATGTGATATGAGTCGCTGAAGCCCGCGCCTTAGTCGGCACACACCTGAGCGCAATAAGTAGTTAATACAACTTATAAGCACACATATGCTGGTGGTGCTTGTGATGCTGTTGCTGTTGTAGTATTACCGTCTTTTCGCCGTGTTTCGATCTGGCCGAGTTGCTGTTTGGTCTAACGCTAACTCATGTCGCTGTTGCGCCGCGCTGCTTCAGAGTGTGTGATCGAAAACGACAGCGTGGTTGAACAGTTGTCACCGCAGCGCTGGCAAAGACTGGACATTCGATCGAGCTGAAGATGTGTGTGTTGCCTGCATGCCTTTTGATACGCGTGTGATGTAGCGTATTCTACATTGTATGCTTTCTCCAAATCATTTGTGGACGTCAATGCTCGTTGCGAGTGCCGTCGTCGTATTTGTATCATCGATTTGCGTTGTGTACATTGGTCGGCCAGCGGCGCCCACACAAATATATCAACCCTTGTGTAGTCTGTGTCTGCCTTGCGCCTGCTACCGCAAACGTGGATGCCAGTCAGTACGCAAGGTGCTTTGTCATTGTGTGGTAAGTATAGCGGTGCTACGTGCGCTTGCGACAGCGCACTATCACTTTAATCGGTGATGGTCGCTTGCTGCGTGCAAACTTCGTTTGATGGTGGTATGTCCCTATCGTCACTTTCACCTTTACACCATCATCGTCGTTACAATTGTATACATGTTCGAGTTTCGTGACAAGCATCGGTTGTATCACGGTTCTGTAATCTTCTCGTCTATGTCGTATTTGTTGAAGCTTAACGTATATATGAGACTCATTAAAACCAAAAAATCGTTAATGACAAAGTACGAAACCAAACCAGCACCATATTCAGAGTCAGCGCATCGAGCTCTACACGCTGGTATTATCAGAAATTAAAAAACCTCGTGTAGATCAAAAGTTATCGGCTGTTAAAGTTTGCACCTCACACAAATTCGATTATTTCCGAAATTGTTTTGTTCATGGCTGAGTTCGTTTTTGAAAGCTGCATCGATTGGTGTTGTTGTGGAGTCCAAAACAAGTGTTGTTTTCAAGAAATTTCGATTTTTAAACAATTTGATAGCTAACGCCAGATATTTGTGACACCCGAAAACTCTCGTAATTCATTTGAGCCTATGAAATAGCGTGTTGTGACGTGTTACAAACTGGGCGATTAAGATCATTTCGTACTACCGCGAAATTGAATTGTATACTCAGTTCAAGTCAAAGCGACAGAGACGCATTCTACCTCCCTAACTTTCACCACTCAGGCGACTTCGACGGACTCGCATGCTTTCGCTTCTTGCCTGTTGCTGGTGCCTTGCCGCTGCTTTGCTGCGCGCGTTTCTTCTTGATGTCTCGGGCGTCGGCGACCTGTGCGTTTGTTGGCAACACGTAGATTGAGTCGTCCTTGTACTGCGCTGGAACAAACATCAAGATGTGTTTCTGCATGTCGTACAGCTTCTCTGCGTTCGGAGGAGGCGTCGGAAGAGCAGCGAACGAGTCGAGGATGTCTTTCACGTCGTCGTCGCTCCACTCTTTGTTGTTGTCGGCGCGCAGTGCGTTCGCGTGCGATGTCTGCGAGAGTCATATTGCCGAAGAACGTACCGAGTGATTGTGGCGTCGCCTAGACCGTAGCACGTTGCGACCGCTGTACGACATACAGCTCCGACAAGCGGCACATAATAGTCGTAGCGAGTGCGGTCTCCTTTGCCACGTTTGCGCTTGCCGGAGTCGACGTGTTCGCACACGCTGAGCACAGACAGAGCGCTCACTTTCACCTCGTTCTTCGACATGGCGTCAAGCGATCGCAGGAAGCGCTCGACTCGCGCCTCGCTGCCGCGCAGGCACTTGCGCTCGCAGCACGCGGTTGCTGTCACATGACTCACGCGGTCGCGCCACGACTCGCTCACGGGAGTCCATGTGTCGTTGTCCTCGTACGAGTCGTCGGACTCGCCCTCGTCCGAGACGTACTCGTAGGGAGAGTCGTCGTCGTCAAGCTCGTCACGCTTCTTCTCTTCCTCGCTGCTGCTCGCCATTGTTTGTGACAGATTTGTTTTTGGCCGATATCTCCGTTCCCTTTTAAGTACGAAAATTGGTGGTCAAACTTTAAAGGCCTATATCTAAAAAACCTAAAAAGGCGGGGTAACGATCATTTTGTTTTAATGAGTCTCATATATGTTGCGTCGCGTCGCTCTACAACGTTTTGAAGTCAACGAAGGTAGTGTGGCCGTTGCTCACCAGCATGGGGTTCGGGACTCCAAGGTAATGGAATGCAACAGATTGATCATGCTTGTCGTGGCCGCGGCACCGGTCGCAGATCCACTGTGAGCATGCCCAACGCTGCTGGCGCACTTGGGCAACCGACGTTCCCAGTCGATCTCCGACAGATGGCACGCGAGCCACGGCTTGTCTCGGATGCAATTAATGTCATCGTCAAGTTCAGAAGAAAAGCACTTGTAACGGGTTCACCGTTCACACTCTGCTAGGTACGACTATAACAGACCATCACGTATTCATAATCGCTTTAGGAGGTGTCCTATTAGCGACTGATCCCTTTAAGAGGGACTCCTAACAAAGGCTGTTGACATTGTCGACACTCTTGACGGTGTCGAGAAAGCGATCAAGACGCCTCGCCGAGCAACAGCCAGCGCGTGACGAGTCAGCGTCACGGCTTCGACTGGTGTGACCATCACTCACACATGGGCAATCATTCCGACATGATTGCGCCATGGCGTGGGTGAGTGTTTACGCTGGTAGGACATGGTTGTGGGTGACGACCCACACTCATGGATGCATGTTTACGCCACACTGGCTACATTGCAGAAGAATCCAGTAAGTATCCAGTGGAGCGACTGCACAGCAGGCTTAGACGTAGCTAGCACAGAGGAAGGTGTGCATGCGAACTAAGGACCTCGATCAATCAATCACTTTGCATTTTGCATCCAACCACTCAAGCGCATTTTCATCAGGTTATGAGCCCAAGCTCGTTCGACTCTGCCTCCGCCTCCACCGCCTCCACCAACGCAGCCATGGACTACGCCAGCACCGCCCGCATCAACAAGTTCGACGGAACCAACTTTCACGCGTGGAAGTTCAAGATGCAGATGGTGCTCGAAGAACGTGACCTGTGGGAGGTCGTGAGCGGCGAAGTGAAGCTCGAGCACTGAGTGACCGAGCTGGACCAAGCGACGTTCAAGAGGAAGTCGCGCAAGGCGTTGGCGATCGTCTGCCTGGCGATGGAAGACTCGCAGCTCCCGTTGGTTCGCTCGGCGAGTGGCGCGCATGATGCATGGTCAAGACTGGAAGACCACTTCGAGAAGAAGAGCCTGGCGAACAAGCTCTTTCTTCGTCGTCGTCTCTTCACGACCATGATGGAAGAAGGTGATGATGTGCTCGCGCACATCAACAAGCTCAAGACGCTGGCGGAACAGCTCGACGCGGTCGGCGCTCCGGTCAGCGAGGATGACTTGGTGATCACGCTTCTCGGCAGCCTGAGCGAGTCGTACCAGTTCCTCATCACGGCGTTGGAGTCGCGTGCCGACACGCTGACGTGGGAACTCGTGACGTCTCGGCTTCTGCATGAAGACATGAAGCGCAAGGAGCAAGGCGGCGACGGGGTCGCGGCTGGTCAAGCGTTCATGACGGGCGACAAGAAGCGCAAAGTGCGGCCAAGCAAGAAGACTGGCGCGTGCAACTACTGCGGCAAGATGGGTCATTGGATCGCGGAGTGTCCCTCGCGGATCCATGACAACGCGGACCGGCAACGTCCGCAGCGTGCGAACGTAGCGCACAACCAAGATGAAGACTCGGGCGACTTCCTCTTTGCGACCGGCAAGGAGAGTGACGGCGGCGTCAAGAACCCGACATGGCTCATCGACTCGGGTGCGACGCAGCACATGTCGTACTCGAAGCGGTTCATGACGAAGTACAAGACCATCGATCCAGTCGACGTGCATCTCGCAGACGACGGTGTCGTGCAGGCGATCGGCAGGGGCGACGTCGTGATGATGATGAAGACTCCAAGTGGCGTCAAGAAGGGTGTGCTCACGGATGTGTGGCACATTCCCAAGCTGTCGCGCAACCTGTTCTCGGTTGGCAGATTCACCAAGGATGTCGCGCCGATCACGTTCGACACAAGCGTCTGCTACGTGAACCTCAAGGGCCAGAAGTGGAAGATCGGTGAGCGCGCCGGCAAGAGTCTGTTCAAGCTGTGCATGACGCCTGTGCAAGCGGAGAGTGCAAGCGTCGCGAGTGTGTCCAAGGCGCCGCAGATGAGCAAGTCGTACTTGTGGCACCTGCGACTCGGTCACATCGGCCACGGCGGACTCGACGCGATCGTCAAGCACAAGCTCGGCGTCGGCATCGACATCGCGTCGGTGAACAAGTGGGAGCTCTGCAGCGGATGTGCGCTCGGCAAGCAGACGCGAGTGGCGTTCCAGTCGACTGCATCCGAGCGAGCTAAGAACGTCCTCGACGTCGTCCACAGCGACGTGTGCGGCCCAATGCAGACCGCGACGTTCTCCGACAAACGCTACTTTGTGACGTTCATCGACGACAAGTCGCGGTTCTGCGTCGTGTTCTTGCTTCGCAGCAAGTCGGAAGTGCTGGACAAGTTCGTACAGTTCGTCAAGTTTGCCGAGACCCAGACCGGAAGACGTGTGAAGGTGCTTCGAAGCGACAACGGCGGCGAGTATGTGTCAAGCAAGTTCGCCGCGTTCTGCAGCAATCGCGGCATCGTGCAGCAGTTCACGCCGCCGTACACGCCGCAGCTCAACGGAGTGGCCGAGCGAATGAACCGGACTCTGGTCGAGAGTGCGCGATGCATGATCGAGCACGCGGGTCTGTCCAAGCGCTACTGGGGCGAAGCAGTGTCAACGGCAGCGTTCCTGCGCAATCGGTGTCCGACGCGAGCGACCGGCCATGACAAGTCTCCGCACGAGGCATGGACGCAGAAGAAGCCGTTGCTGAAGAACCTGAAGGTCTTCGGATGCCACGCGTACGTGCACGTGCCAAGCGAGAAGCGGTCGAAGCTCGATGCGCGGTCGACATTGTGTCGCTTCTTGGGCTACTCGGATCACGAGAAGGCGTATCGGTTCGAAGAACTGTCGAGCAGCCGGATCCTGGTGAGTCGCGACGCGCAGTTCATGGAAGACACGTTCGACAGCGGCAAGCACGGACAAGTCGGCAGCAAGGCAGTCGAGTTTCGTGACGGGGATGAAGCGACCGACAGTGAAGACTCCGACGATCGCGACGACGAAGACAGCGATGAAGGCATGAACGAGCGAGCGGCGGAGCCAGTATCGACGAATGAGCGACCGCAATGGCAGCAACGGCAACCATCGACTCGGCAGCCGCAGCGACCACAGCAGCCGAATGTCGAGTACCCGCCGGGGTCGAAGCGCCATTTGCGGACGCACTCGCTCGAAGCTCTGTCGGAGCCACCAGTGGAGAAGCGCTACGGACGCGTGGGTCGTACAAGCGGAGCAAGTTCGACGCCAGCACCAGGTCCAAGGTCGTCGCTCGATGACATGTCGTCGCTGCTCGCATCGGTCGAAGAAGAAGAAGAAGAAGAAGAAGAAGAAGAAGAAGAAGAAGAAGAAGAAGAAGAAGAAGAAGAAGAAGAACGTGCTCACGTCGTGTACTCAGTGGGAGAGTTGCCGACATCGTTCGAGTCGGCGATGGAGTCCAGCGACGCGAGCAAGTGGAAGGAAGCGTGCGAGTCCGAGTTCGAGTCGCTGTGCAAGAACAAGACGTGGGAGCTCGTACCATTGCCGCGAGGTCGCAAGGCCATCAGCAGCAAGTGGGTGTTCAAGGTGAAGGAGACCGTCGAAGGTCTCATCGAGCGGTACAAGGCGCGTCTTGTGGCGAAGGGTTTCCTGCAGAAGTACGGCGTGGACTTTGAGGAGACGTTCGCGCCGGTGGCCAAGTTCGCATCGATCCGGATCATTTTGAGCATCGCGGCGCAGTACAAGCTCGACCTGCACCAGATGGACGTCAAGACGGCGTTCCTCAACAGCGTGCTCGATGAAGAGATCTACATGAAGCAGCCCGATGGGTTCGTCGACGCCAAGTACCCCAACCATGTGTGCAAGCTCAAGCGCGCGCTGTACGGTCTCAAGCAGTCGCCTCGCATGTGGAACCAGACCATCGACGAGTTCATGCGCAAGATCGGCTTCTCCAAGTGCGAGATGGACCACTGCGTGTACGTCAAGCGCGACGACAAGGCCATGATCTTCGTGGTGCTCTACGTCGACGACCTCATCCTCGCGTGCAACGACACGGATCTGCTCGCGGCGACCAAGCGTGCGCTGAGTGAGCGCTTTGAGATGTCCGACCTCGGCGAGCTCAAGTACTGCCTCGGCATGGAAGTCGAGCGCGATGACAAGTCAGGCGCCGTGTCGATGCGGCAGACCAAGTTCCTGCACTCGATCCTGACGAAGTTCGGCATGCAAGACTGCAAGCCCGTGAAGACGCCGCAAGACCCGGGACTCAAGTTGACCAAGGCGATGTGTGAAGGTGGCTGCAAGCACGAAGACACCATGAACGGCGTGCCGTACCGCAGTGCCGTCGGCGCCGTGATGTACCTCATGGTCGGCACTCGTCCAGATCTCGCAGCTGCAGTGGGAGTGCTGAGCCAGTTTGCTGCCGACCTGTGTCCGACACACTGGCAGGCGCTCAAGCGCGTGCTCCGGTACCTGCAAGCGACTCCGACGCATGGCATTCGCTTCACTGGCTCTGGTGATGGCGAGCTGATCGGCTACTCGGATGCCGACTGGGCAGGCGACATCGAGACAAGACGCAGCACCAGCGGCTACGTGTTCGTGCTCAACGATGGCTGCATCAGCTGGCGAAGCAAGAAGCAGCGCACCGTGGCGCTCTCGTCGACTGAGGCCGAGTACATGGCGCTGTCGGAAGCGACTCAAGAGGCGGTGTGGCTCAAGGCGTTCATGCGTGAACTCGGCGAAGATGCAGGCGACGGCGCTCTGAAGGTGTTTGAAGACAACCAAGGCGCGATCGCGTTGGCCAAGAACCCGGAGTTCCACAAGCGCACCAAGCACATCGACATCCGCTACCACTTCGTGCGCGAGAAGGTCGAAGACGGTCAAGTCGTGCTGCAGTACTGTCCGACACAAGACATGCTCGCAGACATCATGACCAAGCCGATCGCAGCGCCGCAGTTCGATGCCCTTCGGACCAAGCTCGGCATCATCGTCGCTGGCGTGTCGAGTGGGAGTGTTGACATTGTCGACACTCTTGACGGTGTCGAGAAAGCGATCAAGACGCCTCGCCGAGCGACAGCCAGCGCGTGACGAGTCAGCGTCACGACTTCGACTGGTTTGACCATCACTCACACAAGGGCAATCATTCCGACATGATTGCGCCATGGCGTGGGTGAGTGTTTACGCTGGTCGGTCATGGTTGTGGGTGACGACCCACACTCATGGATGCATGTTTACGCCACACTGGCTACATTCGAGAAGAATCCAGTAAGTATCCAGTGGAGCGACTGCACAGCAGGCTTAGACGTAGCTAGCACAGAGGAAGGTGTGCATGCGAACTAAGGACCTCGATCAATCAATCACTTTGCATTTTGCATCCAACCACTCAAGCGCATTTTCATCAAAGGCGCCCTGCATTTGAGTGGGTCTCAGTATTTCCGTACTGTAGTGGAGAGCACTTTTAAAACCAAACTAAAAACCACAGAGTTGAGCAACACACATTACACTTAAGCTTCCTCTGCTATAGTGTAAGCAAGTCACTTCCGTGACAGAACTCACCCATTCCATTCATGATGACAAGCTAGCAAAAACACACTTGATGACGACGCTCTTGAGTACTTGCAAGCCAAGCGCGCTGCGATTCTTGACGGCGTCCAAGATGTTCAGAGTGCAGCCGGCTGCAGCAGCGAAGAATTGTAACCTCAAAGTGCATTCGTGCTCTTTCGTACCGCTTGCGCTCAGGATCTCTGGTGCTACTGCGTCGCTGTCTTGTATGATCATGTATGTTGTGGGCGACGACGTCGGCAGTCCATATCTACTGTCTCAACGCTCCAACAGCGCGCTGGCTGGGTCAGCAATGCAAACCGCGCTCTTGACACGCCAAAACAGAGCTCGACGTCCTTGCGCTCGACATCCTTGCGCACGGCTTTCTGTCTTGCGGCACTTTGCTGCTCCTTTTCGTTGAGCAGCTCGCTGCTCGACTTCACAAACACTGTCTACGGTAGTAGGTACCGTTACTGAGTAGGTTGCAGCGTCGACGAGTGCTGCCGTTGAGCCGGTATATGTGTGTCGGTGCGTGGCCACGAAGCCAAAAGAGCAGGAACGGCGATCGATCGACGACATTGATGCCGTTGTTTGATCTGACGACGCACGCGCATGCGGGTCAGACCCACAGATCTTGCGTCGCCACTGTCTCGAGGGTATTCGAGCAGCGGCCGCTTCTGTCGCGGTACAGATCCTGGAGGCCGACGGCGTACTTCTTCCACTGCCAATGCGTGCAATTCATGAAGCCGGAGACGCCAAGAAGGCTGCGACTTACGTTCACTGGTGTGTGGGGCTGGATGTTACTGCATGTTAGCGAGCTCAAAAACGCTTGCCCGAAGCGCTCGATTACTGGTGACGTGAAGCGATTGAGGTTCACCATCGCAGCCGACTCCGCGATCTGCATGTACCCGTCAGTTGAATCAGGAGATGAGCCGTAGCACAGGACGCGCAGCACGACGGCGATCATACAAATCATCGACAGCTCTTGCTTTAAGTGTCATCAGGACGCTGCACGAAGTAGTTTTCTGTCGCCGTCACGCCTTCCAGAAAGAGGCAACACACTGTGCGGATCATTTGTAAGTGGAGAGTGAACGCTCTGTCCGGCTACACGGTGCTTGGACTAATGTAGTCGCTCATGATTCTCTTGTGCCAAGCTGCGTGGTCTTAGTCAACGTTGCGGCTCTTTCCAGCGTGCTATTCACCGCGGCACGGGAGCTTGGATGCGAAGAGCAGTGCGCACGCGTTGACATCAGCTAGCTCTTCGCTTTCGGCGTCAAGTGAGCGCTCAACGTGTATGTTGTCTATTCGTACTGTTTGTTTGTCTGTTTGTCTGATTGGAGTTTGGCGCGATGGGTGCAATTCCGTCGCTACGCTTGTAATTACTTGTACAGAGATGCACATTTCACGCTAAATGGGATTGAGCGAGATCATAATGGCGTGACCGGTGCGGGTGCTCTCAGTCTATACAAGTTTGTATCCTTAACTTGTGTGTGAGTGTTGCGCGGTTGAGTATTGTGAATTGTGGAGCAGCATGTGAGTTTGTCTGCATGTTGAGGTTCAAGTTTGTTTGTTGTATATTTCTTGCTTGCAGTGTAGTGCTGAACGCCAATGGTGTGTTGTACCTGATGAAAATGCGCTTGAGTGGTTGGATGCAAAATGCAAAGTGATTGATTGATCGAGGTCCTTAGTTCGCATGCACACCTTCCTCTGTGCTAGCTACGTCTAAGCCTGCTGTGCAGTCGCTCCACTGGATACTTACTGGATTCTTCTGCAATGTAGCCAGTGTGGCGTAAACATGCATCCATGAGTGTGGGTCGTCACCCACAACCATGTCCTACCTGCGTAAACACTCACCCACGCCATGGCGCAATCATGTCGGAATGATTGCCCATGTGTGAGTGATGGTCACACCAGTCGAAGCCGTGACGCTGACTCGTCACGCGCTGGCTGTCGCTCGGCGAGGCGTCTTGATCGCTTTCTCGACACCGTCAAGAGTGTCGACAATGTCAACACTCCCACTCGACACGCCAGCGACGATGATGCCGAGCTTGGTCCGAAGGGCATCGAACTGCGGCGCTGCGATCGGCTTGGTCATGATGTCTGCGAGCATGTCTTGTGTCGGACAGTACTGCAGCACGACTTGACCGTCTTCGACCTTCTCGCGCACGAAGTGGTAGCGGATGTCGATGTGCTTGGTGCGCTTGTGGAACTCCGGGTTCTTGGCCAACGCGATCGCGCCTTGGTTGTCTTCAAACACCTTCAGAGCGCCGTCGCCTGCATCTTCGCCGAGTTCACGCATGAACGCCTTGAGCCACACCGCCTCTTGAGTCGCTTCCGACAGCGCCATGTACTCGGCCTCAGTCGACGAGAGCGCCACGGTGCGCTGCTTCTTGCTTCGCCAGCTGATGCAGCCATCGTTGAGCACGAACACGTAGCCGCTGGTGCTGCGTCTTGTCTCGATGTCGCCTGCCCAGTCGGCATCCGAGTAGCCGATCAGCTCGCCATCACCAGAGCCAGTGAAGCGAATGCCATGCGTCGGAGTCGCTTGCAGGTACCGGAGCACGCGCTTGAGCGCCTGCCAGTGTGTCGGACACGGGTCGGCAGCAAACTGGCTCAGCACTCCCACTGCAGCTGCGAGATCTGGACGAGTGCCGACCATGAGGTACATCACGGCGCCGACGGCACTGCGGTACGGCACGCCGTTCATGGTGTCTTCGTGCTTGCAGCCACCTTCACACATGGCCTTGGTCAACTTGAGTCCCGGGTCTTGCGGCGTCTTCACGGGCTTGCAGTCTTGCATGCCGAACTTCGTCAGGATCGAGTGCAGGAACTTGGTCTGCCGCATCGACACGGCGCCTGACTTGTCATCGCGCTCGACTTCCATGCCGAGGCAGTACTTGAGCTCGCCGAGGTCGGACATCTCAAAGCGCTCACTCAGCGCACGCTTGGTCGCCGCGAGCAGATCCGTGTCGTTGCACGCGAGGATGAGGTCGTCGACGTAGAGCACCACGAAGATCATGGCCTTGTCGTCGCGCTTGACGTACACGCAGTGGTCCATCTCGCACTTGGAGAAGCCGATCTTGCGCATGAACTCGTCGATGGTCTGGTTCCACATGCGAGGCGACTGCTTGAGACCGTACAGCGCGCGCTTGAGCTTGCACACATGGTTGGGGTACTTGGCGTCGACGAACCCATCGGGCTGCTTCATGTAGATCTCTTCATCGAGCACGCCGTTGAGGAACGCCGTCTTGACGTCCATCTGGTGCAGGTCGAGCTTGTACTGCGCCGCGATGCTCAAAATGATCCGGATCGATGCGAACTTGGCCACCGGCGCGAACGTCTCCTCAAAGTCCACGCCGTACTTCTGCAGGAAACCCTTCGCCACAAGACGCGCCTTGTACCGCTCGATGAGACCTTCGACGGTCTCCTTCACCTTGAACACCCACTTGCTGCTGATGGCCTTGCAACCACGCGGCAATGGCACGAGCTCCCACGTCTTGTTCTTGCACAACGACTCGAACTCGGACTCGCACGCTTCCTTCCACTTGCTCGCGTCGCTGGACTCCATCGCCGACTCGAACGATGTCGGCAACTCTCCCACTGAGTACACGACGTGAGCACGTTCTTCTTCTTCTTCTTCTTCTTCTTCTTCTTCTTCTTCGACCGATGCGAGCAGCGACGACATGTCATCGAGCGACGACCTTGGACCTGGTGCTGGCGTCGAACTTGCTCCGCTTGTACGACCCACGCGTCCGTAGCGCTTCTCCACTGGTGGCTCCGACAGAGCTTCGAGCGAGTGCGTCCGCAAATGGCGCTTCGACCCCGGCGGGTACTCGACATTCGGCTGCTGTGGTCGCTGCGGCTGCCGAGTCGATGGTTGCCGTTGCTGCCATTGCGGTCGCTCATTCGTCGATACTGGCTCCGCCGCTCGCTCGTTCATGCCTTCATCGCTGTCTTCGTCGTCGCGATCGTCGGAGTCTTCACTGTCGGTCGCTTCATCCCCGTCACGAAACTCGACTGCCTTGCTGCCGACTTGTCCGTGCTTGCCGCTGTCGAACGTGTCTTCCATGAACTGCGCGTCGCGACTCACCAGGATCCGGCTGCTCGACAGTTCTTCGAACCGATACGCCTTCTCGTGATCCGAGTAGCCCAAGAAGCGACACAATGTCGACCGCGCATCGAGCTTCGACCGCTTCTCGCTTGGCACGTGCACGTACGCGTGGCATCCGAAGACCTTCAGGTTCTTCAGCAACGGCTTCTTCTGCGTCCATGCCTCGTGCGGAGACTTGTCATGGCCGGTCGCTCGCGTCGGACACCGATTGCGCAGGAACGCTGCCGTTGACACTGCTTCGCCCCAGTAGCGCTTGGACAGACCCGCGTGCTCGATCATGCATCGCGCACTCTCGACCAGAGTCCGGTTCATTCGCTCGGCCACTCCGTTGAGCTGCGGCGTGTACGGCGGCGTGAACTGCTGCACGATGCCGCGATTGCTGCAGAACGCGGCGAACTTGCTTGACACATACTCGCCGCCGTTGTCGCTTCGAAGCACCTTCACACGTCTTCCGGTCTGGGTCTCGGCAAACTTGACGAACTGTACGAACTTGTCCAGCACTTCCGACTTGCTGCGAAGCAAGAACACGACGCAGAACCGCGACTTGTCGTCGATGAACGTCACAAAGTAGCGTTTGTCGGAGAACGTCGCGGTCTGCATTGGGCCGCACACGTCGCTGTGGACGACGTCGAGGACGTTCTTAGCTCGCTCGGATGCAGTCGACTGGAACGCCACTCGCGTCTGCTTGCCGAGCGCACATCCGCTGCAGAGCTCCCACTTGTTCACCGACGCGATGTCGATGCCGACGCCGAGCTTGTGCTTGACGATCGCGTCGAGTCCGCCGTGGCCGATGTGACCGAGTCGCAGGTGCCACAAGTACGACTTGCTCATCTGCGGCGCCTTGGACACACTCGCGACGCTTGCACTCTCCGCTTGCACAGGCGTCATGCACAGCTTGAACAGACTCTTGCCGGCGCGCTCACCGATCTTCCACTTCTGGCCCTTGAGGTTCACGTAGCAGACGCTTGTGTCGAACGTGATCGGCGCGACATCCTTGGTGAATCTGCCGACCGAGAACAGGTTGCGCGACAGCTTGGGAATGTGCCACACATCCGTGAGCACACCCTTCTTGACGCCACTTGGAGTCTTCATCATCATCACGACGTCGCCCCTGCCGATCGCCTGCACGACACCGTCGTCTGCGAGATGCACGTCGACTGGATCGATGGTCTTGTACTTCGTCATGAACCGCTTCGAGTACGACATGTGCTGCGTCGCACCCGAGTCGATGAGCCATGTCGGGTTCTTGACGCCGCCGTCACTCTCCTTGCCGGTCGCAAAGAGGAAGTCGCCCGAGTCTTCATCTTGGTTGTGCGCTACGTTCGCACGCTGCGGACGTTGCCGGTCCGCGTTGTCATGGATCCGCGAGGGACACTCCGCGATCCAATGACCCATCTTGCCGCAGTAGTTGCACGCGCCAGTCTTCTTGCTTGGCCGCACTTTGCGCTTCTTGTCGCCCGTCATGAACGCTTGACCAGCCGCGACCCCGTCGCCGCCTTGCTCCTTGCGCTTCATGTCTTCATGCAGAAGCCGAGACGTCACGAGTTCCCACGTCAGCGTGTCGGCACGCGACTCCAACGCCGTGATGAGGAACTGGTACGACTCGCTCAGGCTGCCGAGAAGCGTGATCACCAAGTCATCCTCGCTGACCGGAGCGCCGACCGCGTCGAGCTGTTCCGCCAGCGTCTTGAGCTTGTTGATGTGCGCGAGCACATCATCACCTTCTTCCATCATGGTCGTGAAGAGACGACGACGAAGAAAGAGCTTGTTCGCCAGGCTCTTCTTCTCGAAGTGGTCTTCCAGTCTTGACCATGCATCATGCGCGCCACTCGCCGAGCGAACCAACGGGAGCTGCGAGTCTTCCATCGCCAGGCAGACGATCGCCAACGCCTTGCGCGACTTCCTCTTGAACGTCGCTTGGTCCAGCTCGGTCACTCAGTGCTCGAGCTTCACTTCGCCGCTCACGACCTCCCACAGGTCACGTTCTTCGAGCACCATCTGCATCTTGAACTTCCACGCGTGAAAGTTGGTTCCGTCGAACTTGTTGATGCGGGCGGTGCTGGCGTAGTCCATGGCTGCGTTGGTGGAGGCGGTGGAGGCGGAGGCAGAGTCGAACGAGCTTGGGCTCATAACCTGATGAAAATGCGCTTGAGTGGTTGGATGCAAAATGCAAAGTGATTGATTGATCGAGGTCCTTAGTTCGCATGCACACCTTCCTCTGTGCTAGCTACGTCTAAGCCTGCTGTGCAGTCGCTCCACTGGATACTTACTGGATTCTTCTGCAATGTAGCCAGTGTGGCGTAAACATGCATCCATGAGTGTGGGTCGTCACCCACAACCATGTCCTACCAGCGTAAACACTCACCCACGCCATGGCGCAATCATGTCGGAATGATTGCCCATGTGTGAGTGATGGTCACACCAGTCGAAGCCGTGACGCTGACTCGTCACGCGCTGGCTGTCGCTCGGCGAGGCGTCTTGAACCCATTGTCGAGAGCGTCGATAGAGCCAACAGTATCTTGCGTATTGTGTTAGGGTGTGCTGCATATTCTTGATGGTGTGTTGTACATGGTGTGATGCATCTTGCGAGTACAAAATTTGTTTTTTCATAATGCGTGCTATACAGCGATCGGTAAGAGATGGATGTATACCACCAACAGCGGCAACAGCGCATAATGCGCTCGAGCCAAAGAGCATTTAACGGACAACAACAAAAAGTGGTTGTTACGCGCAACGGACTGACTCGGGTCCAAGCGGGGTATTCCTGATGTAGAAGTAACTACAGTCGGTATGATAGAGGCCAACGATGAACAACAGAGCAGCGGCAAGAATAACATTCGATATACCTGTGCATTGTAATGCGTTCGATATTCCCGCCTTGTCCGGGAACATAGCCCGAATCAAGCCTTGTTGATATACACAAGCGCTCAGCAAGCGCACAGCAGTCATACACGCAACACAGGCACTTGCACCATGTGAGTCCCATTGACGAACTCCTTTGAAACGCACAAGGATGATCACGCTAAGAGGTAAAACCGACACTAGCAAACCGGATACATAAGCTGACTGATAGGACCAAGAACGCGACACATTCTCAAGATCGGTTGGTATTGGCAAACTGGGTCAGCTCAGTAATTATACAAAACATTGATGTACATCTACACACATTTTACTACATCCCAAATGCTCCACATAAGATACCAATGTTTACATCTAAGACCGATTGACATTCCAGATAAAAGCCTGACAGCTCCGACATCAGCCTGTAAATATCTTGGTGGTGTAGCTCATGAGTGCACACTGGTATGTACTGCAATCTATCAAAAGCATGCACTAGCGCCACAACATGCTTACGCATTCTAAAATAGTATCAGGACGGTACGTCCGACGATAATATCTCTTCGTCAAAGAACTCCACACGACGCCTGCACCTACATACCACGAAAACGACGATTCATCACTCGGTCTTATGAACTGATGAAAATGGTTTGTTTTGCGTCAAGTATTTGAAGTGCTACCTTCTTTGCACAGATCTCTGCTCGCACGTGTTGACATTGTCGACACTCTTGACGGTGTCAAGAAAGCGATCAAGACGCCTCGCCGAGCGACAGCCAGCGCGTGACGAGTCAGCGTCACGACTTCGACTGGTTTGACCATCACTCACACAAGGGCAATCATTCCGACATGATTGCGCCATGGCGTGGGTGAGTGTTTACGCAGGTAGGACATGGTTGTGGGTGACGACCCACACTCATGGATGCATGTTTACGCCACACTGGCTACATTCGAGAAGAATCCAGTAAGTATCCAGTGGAGCGACTGCACAGCAGGCTTAGACGTAGCTAGCACAGAGGAAGGTGTGCATGCGAACTAAGGACCTCGATCAATCAATCACTTTGCATTTTGCATCCAACCACTCAAGCGCATTTTCATCAGGTTATGAGCCCAAGCTCGTTCGACTCTGCCTCCGCCTCCACCGCCTCCACCAACGCAGCCATGGACTACGCCAGCACCGCCCGCATCAACAAGTTCGACGGAACCAACTTTCACGCGTGGAAGTTCAAGATGCAGATGGTGCTCGAAGAACGTGACCTGTGGGAGGTCGTGAGCGGCGAAGTGAAGCTCGAGCACTGAGTGACCGAGCTGGACCAAGCGACGTTCAAGAGGAAGTCGCGCAAGGCGTTGGCGATCGTCTGCCTGGCGATGGAAGACTCGCAGCTCCCGTTGGTTCGCTCGGCGAGTGGCGCGCATGATGCATGGTCAAGACTGGAAGACCACTTCGAGAAGAAGAGCCTGGCGAACAAGCTCTTTCTTCGTCGTCGTCTCTTCACGACCATGATGGAAGAAGGTGATGATGTGCTCGCGCACATCAACAAGCTCAAGACGCTGGCGGAACAGCTCGACGCGGTCGGCGCTCCGGTCAGCGAGGATGACTTGGTGATCACGCTTCTCGGCAGCCTGAGCGAGTCGTACCAGTTCCTCATCACGGCGTTGGAGTCGCGTGCCGACACGCTGACGTGGGAACTCGTGACGTCTCGGCTTCTGCATGAAGACATGAAGCGCAAGGAGCAAGGCGGCGACGGGGTCGCGGCTGGTCAAGCGTTCATGACGGGCGACAAGAAGCGCAAAGTGCGGCCAAGCAAGAAGACTGGCGCGTGCAACTACTGCGGCAAGATGGGTCATTGGATCGCGGAGTGTCCCTCGCGGATCCATGACAACGCGGACCGGCAACGTCCGCAGCGTGCGAACGTAGCGCACAACCAAGATGAAGACTCGGGCGACTTCCTCTTTGCGACCGGCAAGGAGAGTGACGGCGGCGTCAAGAACCCGACATGGCTCATCGACTCGGGTGCGACGCAGCACATGTCGTACTCGAAGCGGTTCATGACGAAGTACAAGACCATCGATCCAGTCGACGTGCATCTCGCAGACGACGGTGTCGTGCAGGCGATCGGCAGGGGCGACGTCGTGATGATGATGAAGACTCCAAGTGGCGTCAAGAAGGGTGTGCTCACGGATGTGTGGCACATTCCCAAGCTGTCGCGCAACCTGTTCTCGGTTGGCAGATTCACCAAGGATGTCGCGCCGATCACGTTCGACACAAGCGTCTGCTACGTGAACCTCAAGGGCCAGAAGTGGAAGATCGGTGAGCGCGCCGGCAAGAGTCTGTTCAAGCTGTGCATGACGCCTGTGCAAGCGGAGAGTGCAAGCGTCGCGAGTGTGTCCAAGGCGCCGCAGATGAGCAAGTCGTACTTGTGGCACCTGCGACTCGGTCACATCGGCCACGGCGGACTCGACGCGATCGTCAAGCACAAGCTCGGCGTCGGCATCGACATCGCGTCGGTGAACAAGTGGGAGCTCTGCAGCGGATGTGCGCTCGGCAAGCAGACGCGAGTGGCGTTCCAGTCGACTGCATCCGAGCGAGCTAAGAACGTCCTCGACGTCGTCCACAGCGACGTGTGCGGCCCAATGCAGACCGCGACGTTCTCCGACAAACGCTACTTTGTGACGTTCATCGACGACAAGTCGCGGTTCTGCGTCGTGTTCTTGCTTCGCAGCAAGTCGGAAGTGCTGGACAAGTTCGTACAGTTCGTCAAGTTTGCCGAGACCCAGACCGGAAGACGTGTGAAGGTGCTTCGAAGCGACAACGGCGGCGAGTATGTGTCAAGCAAGTTCGCCGCGTTCTGCAGCAATCGCGGCATCGTGCAGCAGTTCACGCCGCCGTACACGCCGCAGCTCAACGGAGTGGCCGAGCGAATGAACCGGACTCTGGTCGAGAGTGCGCGATGCATGATCGAGCACGCGGGTCTGTCCAAG
Organism: Pythium guiyangense; assembly: GCA_003730235.1. Classification (NCBI taxonomy): domain Eukaryota; phylum Oomycota; class Peronosporomycetes; order Pythiales; family Pythiaceae; genus Pythium; species Pythium guiyangense. The sequence continues at coordinate 25,505 of QXDM01000171.1, read as the reverse complement.
CGCTACTGGGGCGAAGCAGTGTCAACGGCAGCGTTCCTGCGCAATCGGTGTCCGACGCGAGCGACCGGCCATGACAAGTCTCCGCACGAGGCATGGACGCAGAAGAAGCCGTTGCTGAAGAACCTGAAGGTCTTCGGATGCCACGCGTACGTGCACGTGCCAAGCGAGAAGCGGTCGAAGCTCGATGCGCGGTCGACATTGTGTCGCTTCTTGGGCTACTCGGATCACGAGAAGGCGTATCGGTTCGAAGAACTGTCGAGCAGCCGGATCCTGGTGAGTCGCGACGCGCAGTTCATGGAAGACACGTTCGACAGCGGCAAGCACGGACAAGTCGGCAGCAAGGCAGTCGAGTTTCGTGACGAGGATGAAGCGACCGACGGTGAAGACTCCGACGATCGCGACGACGAAGACAGCGATGAAGGCATGAACGAGCGAGCGGCGGAGCCAGTATCGACGAATGAGCGACCGCAATGGCAGCAACGGCAACCATCGACTCGGCAGCCGCAGCGACCACAGCAGCCGAATGTCGAGTACCCGCCGGGGTCGAAGCGCCATTTGCGGACGCACTCGCTCGAAGCTCTGTCGGAGCCACCAGTGGAGAAGCGCTACGGACGCGTGGGTCGTACAAGCGGAGCAAGTTCGACGCCAGCACCAGGTCCAAGGTCGTCGCTCGATGACATGTCGTCGCTGCTCGCATCGGTCGAAGAAGAAGAAGAAGAAGAAGAAGAAGAACGTGCTCACGTCGTGTACTCAGTGGGAGAGTTGCCGACATCGTTCGAGTCGGCGATGGAGTCCAGCGACGCGAGCAAGTGGAAGGAAGCGTGCGAGTCCGAGTTCGAGTCGCTGTGCAAGAACAAGACGTGGGAGCTCGTACCATTGCCGCGAGGTCGCAAGGCCATCAGCAGCAAGTGGGTGTTCAAGGTGAAGGAGACCGTCGAAGGTCTCATCGAGCGGTACAAGGCGCGTCTTGTGGCGAAGGGTTTCCTGCAGAAGTACGGCGTGGACTTTGAGGAGACGTTCGCGCCGGTGGCCAAGTTCGCATCGATCCGGATCATTTTGAGCATCGCGGCGCAGTACAAGCTCGACCTGCACCAGATGGACGTCAAGACGGCGTTCCTCAACAGCGTGCTCGATGAAGAGATCTACATGAAGCAGCCCGATGGGTTCGTCGACGCCAAGTACCCCAACCATGTGTGCAAGCTCAAGCGCGCGCTGTACGGTCTCAAGCAGTCGCCTCGCATGTGGAACCAGACCATCGACGAGTTCATGCGCAAGATCGGCTTCTCCAAGTGCGAGATGGACCACTGCGTGTACGTCAAGCGCGACGACAAGGCCATGATCTTCGTGGTGCTCTACGTCGACGACCTCATCCTCGCGTGCAACGACACGGATCTGCTCGCGGCGACCAAGCGTGCGCTGAGTGAGCGCTTTGAGATGTCCGACCTCGGCGAGCTCAAGTACTGCCTCGGCATGGAAGTCGAGCGCGATGACAAGTCAGGCGCCGTGTCGATGCGGCAGACCAAGTTCCTGCACTCGATCCTGACGAAGTTCGGCATGCAAGACTGCAAGCCCGTGAAGACGCCGCAAGACCCGGGACTCAAGTTGACCAAGGCCATGTGTGAAGGTGGCTGCAAGCACGAAGACACCATGAACGGCGTGCCGTACCGCAGTGCCGTCGGCGCCGTGATGTACCTCATGGTCGGCACTCGTCCAGATCTCGCAGCTGCAGTGGGAGTGCTGAGCCAGTTTGCTGCCGACCCGTGTCCGACACACTGGCAGGCGCTCAAGCGCGTGCTCCGGTACCTGCAAGCGACTCCGACGCATGGCATTCGCTTCACTGGCTCTGGTGATGGCGAGCTGATCGGCTACTCGGATGCCGACTGGGCAGGCGACATCGAGACAAGACGCAGCACCAGCGGCTACGTGTTCGTGCTCAACGATGGCTGCATCAGCTGGCGAAGCAAGAAGCAGCGCACCGTGGCGCTCTCGTCGACTGAGGCCGAGTACATGGCGCTGTCGGAAGCGACTCAAGAGGCGGTGTGGCTCAAGGCGTTCATGCGTGAACTCGGCGAAGATGCAGGCGACGGCGCTCTGAAGGTGTTTGAAGACAACCAAGGCGCGATCGCGTTGGCCAAGAACCCGGAGTTCCACAAGCGCACCAAGCACATCGACATCCGCTACCACTTCGTGCGCGAGAAGGTCGAAGACGGTCAAGTGGCGCTGCAGTACTGTCCGACACAAGACATGCTCGCGGACATCATGACCAAGCCGATCGCAGCGCCGCAGTTCGATGCCCTTCGGACCAAGCTCGGCATCATCGTCGCTGGCGTGTCGAGTGGGAGTGTTGACATTGTCGACACTCTTGACGGTGTCGAGAAAGCGATCAAGACGCCTCGCCGAGCGACAGCCAGCGCGTGACGAGTCAGCGTCACGACTTCGACTGGTTTGACCATCACTCACACAAGGGCAATCATTCCGACATGATTGCGCCATGGCGTGGGTGAGTGTTTACGCTGGTCGGTCATGGTTGTGGGTGACGACCCACACTCATGGATGCATGTTTACGCCACACTGGCTACATTGCAGAAGAATCCAGTAAGTATCCAGTGGAGCGGCTGCACAGCAGGCTTAGACGTAGCTAGCACAGAGGAAGGTGTGCATGCGAACTAAGGACCTCGATCAATCAATCACTTTGCATTTTGCATCCAACCACTCAAGCGCATTTTCATCAAAGGCGCCCTGCATTTGAGTGGCTCTCAGTATTTCCGTACTGTAGTGGAGAGCACTTTTAAAACCAAACTAAAAACCACAGAGTTGAGCAACACACATTACACTTAAGCTTCCTCTGCTATAGTGTAAGCAAGTCACTTCCGTGACAGAACTCACCCATTCCATTCATGATGACAAGCTAGCAAAAACACACTTGATGACGACGCTCTTGAGTACTTGCAAGCCAAGCGCGCTGCGATTCTTGACGGCGTCCAAGATGTTCAGAGTGCAGCCGGCTGCAGCAGCGAAGAATTGTAACCTCAAAGTGCATTCGTGCTCTTTCGTACCGCTTGCGCTCAGGATCTCTGGTGCTACTGCGTCGCTGTCTTGTATGATCATGTATGTTGTGGGCGACGACGTCGGCAGTCCATATCTACTGTCTCAACGCTCCAACAGCGCGCTGGCTGGGTCAGCAATGCAAACCGCGCTCTTGACACGCCAAAACAGAGCTCGACGTCCTTGCGCTCGACATCCTTGCGCACGGCTTTCTGTCTTGCGGCACTTTGCTGCTCCTTTTCGTTGAGCAGCTCGCTGCTCGACTTCACAAACACTGTCTACGGTAGTAGGTACCGTTACTGAGTAGGTTGCAGCGTCGACGAGTGCTGCCGTTGAGCCGGTATATGTGTGTCGGTGCGTGGCCACGAAGCCAAAAGAGCAGGAACGGCGATCGATCGACGACATTGATGCCGTTGTTTGATCTGACGACGCACGCGCATGCGGGTCAGACCCACAGATCTTGCGTCGCCACTGTCTCGAGGGTATTCGAGCAGCGGCCGCTTCTGTCGCGGTACAGATCCTGGAGGCCGACGGCGTACTTCTTCCACTGCCAATGCGTGCAATTCATGAAGCCGGAGACGCCAAGAAGGCTGCGACTTACGTTCACTGGTGTGTGGGGCTGGATGTTACTGCATGTTAGCGAGCTCAAAAACGCTTGCCCGAAGCGCTCGATTACTGGTGACGTGAAGCGATTGAGGTTCACCATCGCAGCCGACTCCGCGATCTGCATGTACCCGTCAGTTGAATCAGGAGATGAGCCGTAGCACAGGACGCGCAGCACGACGGCGATCATACAAATCATCGACAGCTCTTGCTTTAAGTGTCATCAGGACGCTGCACGAAGTAGTTTTCTGTCGCCGTCACGCCTTCCAGAAAGAGGCAACACACTGTGCGGATCATTTGTAAGTGGAGAGTGAACGCTCTGTCCGGCTACACGGTGCTTGGACTAATGTAGTCGCTCATGATTCTCTTGTGCCAAGCTGCGTGGTCTTAGTCAACGTTGCGGCTCTTTCCAGCGTGCTATTCACCGCGGCACGGGAGCTTGGATGCGAAGAGCAGTGCGCACGCGTTGACATCAGCTAGCTCTTCGCTTTCGGCGTCAAGTGAGCGCTCAACGTGTATGTTGTCTATTCGTACTGTTCGTTTGTCTGTTTGTCTGATTGGAGTTTGGCGCGATGGGTGCAATTCCGTCGCTACGCTTGTAATTACTTGTACAGAGATGCACATTTCACGCTAAATGGGATTGAGCGAGATCATAATGGCGTGACCGGTGCGGGTGCTCTCAGTCTATACAAGTTTGTATCCTTAACTTGTGTGTGAGTGTTGCGCGGTTGAGTATTGTGAATTGTGGAGCAGCATGTGAGTTTGTCTGCATGTTGAGGTTCAAGTTTGTTTGTTGTATATTTCTTGCTTGCAGTGTAGTGCTGAACGCCAATGGTGTGTTGTACCTGATGAAAATGCGCTTGAGTGGTTGGATGCAAAATGCAAAGTGATTGATTGATCGAGGTCCTTAGTTCGCATGCACACCTTCCTCTGTGCTAGCTACGTCTAAGCCTGCTGTGCAGCCGCTCCACTGGATACTTACTGGATTCTTCTGCAATGTAGCCAGTGTGGCGTAAACATGCATCCATGAGTGTGGGTCGTCACCCACAACCATGACCGACCAGCGTAAACACTCACCCACGCCATGGCGCAATCATGTCGGAATGATTGCCCTTGTGTGAGTGATGGTCAAACCAGTCGAAGTCGTGACGCTGACTCGTCACGCGCTGGCTGTCGCTCGGCGAGGCGTCTTGATCGCTTTCTCGACACCGTCAAGAGTGTCGACAATGTCAACACTCCCACTCGACACGCCAGCGACGATGATGCCGAGCTTGGTCCGAAGGGCATCGAACTGCGGCGCTGCGATCGGCTTGGTCATGATGTCCGCGAGCATGTCTTGTGTCGGACAGTACTGCAGCGCCACTTGACCGTCTTCGACCTTCTCGCGCACGAAGTGGTAGCGGATGTCGATGTGCTTGGTGCGCTTGTGGAACTCCGGGTTCTTGGCCAACGCGATCGCGCCTTGGTTGTCTTCAAACACCTTCAGAGCGCCGTCGCCTGCATCTTCGCCGAGTTCACGCATGAACGCCTTGAGCCACACCGCCTCTTGAGTCGCTTCCGACAGCGCCATGTACTCGGCCTCAGTCGACGAGAGCGCCACGGTGCGCTGCTTCTTGCTTCGCCAGCTGATGCAGCCATCGTTGAGCACGAACACGTAGCCGCTGGTGCTGCGTCTTGTCTCGATGTCGCCTGCCCAGTCGGCATCCGAGTAGCCGATCAGCTCGCCATCACCAGAGCCAGTGAAGCGAATGCCATGCGTCGGAGTCGCTTGCAGGTACCGGAGCACGCGCTTGAGCGCCTGCCAGTGTGTCGGACACAGGTCGACAGCAAACTGGCTCAGCACTCCCACTGCAGCTGCGAGATCTGGACGAGTGCCGACCATGAGGTACATCACGGCGCCGACGGCACTGCGGTACGGCACGCCGTTCATGGTGTCTTCGTGCTTGCAGCCACCTTCACACATGGCCTTGGTCAACTTGAGTCCCGGGTCTTGCGGCGTCTTCACGGGCTTGCAGTCTTGCATGCCGAACTTCGTCAGGATCGAGTGCAGGAACTTGGTCTGCCGCATCGACACGGCGCCTGACTTGTCATCGCGCTCGACTTCCATGCCGAGGCAGTACTTGAGCTCGCCGAGGTCGGACATCTCAAAGCGCTCACTCAGCGCACGCTTGGTCGCCGCGAGCAGATCCGTGTCGTTGCACGCGAGGATGAGGTCGTCGACGTAGAGCACCACGAAGATCATGGCCTTGTCGTCGCGCTTGACGTACACGCAGTGGTCCATCTCGCACTTGGAGAAGCCGATCTTGCGCATGAACTCGTCGATGGTCTGGTTCCACATGCGAGGCGACTGCTTGAGACCGTACAGCGCGCGCTTGAGCTTGCACACATGGTTGGGGTACTTGGCGTCGACGAACCCATCGGGCTGCTTCATGTAGATCTCTTCATCGAGCACGCCGTTGAGGAACGCCGTCTTGACGTCCATCTGGTGCAGGTCGAGCTTGTACTGCGCCGCGATGCTCAAAATGATCCGGATCGATGCGAACTTGGCCACCGGCGCGAACGTCTCCTCGAAGTCCACGCCGTACTTCTGCAGGAAACCCTTCGCCACAAGACGCGCCTTGTACCGCTCGATGAGACCTTCGACGGTCTCCTTCACCTTGAACACCCACTTGCTGCTGATGGCCTTGCGACCACGCGGCAATGGCACGAGCTCCCACGTCTTGTTCTTGCACAGCGACTCGAACTCGGACTCGCACGCTTCCTTCCACTTACTCGCGTCGCTGGACTCCATCGCCGACTCGAACGATGTCGGCAACTCTCCCACTGAGTACACGACGTGAGCACGTTCTTCTTCTTCTTCTTCTTCTTCGACCGATGCGAGCAGCGACGACATGTCATCGAGCGACGACCTTGGACCTGGTGCTGGCGTCGAACTTGCTCCGCTTGTACGACCCACGCGTCCGTAGCGCTTCTCCACTGGTGGCTCCGACAGAGCTTCGAGCGAGTGCGTCCGCAAATGGCGCTTCGACCCCGGCGGGTACTCGACATTCGGCTGCTGTGGTCGCTGCGGCTGCCGAGTCGATGGTTGCCGTTGCTGCCATTGCGGTCGCTCATTCGTCGATACTGGCTCCGCCGCTCGCTCGTTCATGCCTTCATCGCTGTCTTCGTCGTCGCGATCGTCGGAGTCTTCACCGTCGGTCGCTTCATCCCCGTCACGAAACTCGACTGCCTTGCTGCCGACTTGTCCGTGCTTGCCGCTGTCGAACGTGTCTTCCATGAACTGCGCGTCGCGACTCACCAGGATCCGGCTGCTCGACAGTTCTTCGAACCGATACGCCTTCTCGTGGTCCGAGTAGCCCAAGAAGCGACACAATGTCGACCGCGCATCGAGCTTCGACCGCTTCTCGCTTGGCACGTGCACGTACGCGTGGCATCCGAAGACCTTCAGGTTCTTCAGCAACGGCTTCTTCTGCGTCCATGCCTCGTGCGGAGACTTGTCATGGCCGGTCGCTCGCGTCGGACACCGATTGCGCAGGAACGCTGCCGTTGACACTGCTTCGCCCCAGTAGCGCTTGGACAGACCCGCGTGCTCGATCATGCATCGCGCACTCTCGACCAGAGTCCGGTTCATTCGCTCGGCCACTCCGTTGAGCTGCGGCGTGTACGGCGGCGTGAACTGCTGCACGATGCCGCGATTGCTGCAGAACGCGGCGAACTTGCTTGACACATACTCGCCGCCGTTGTCGCTTCGAAGCACCTTCACACGTCTTCCGGTCTGGGTCTCGGCAAACTTGACGAACTGTACGAACTTGTCCAGCACTTCCGACTTGCTGCGAAGCAAGAACACGACGCAGAACCGCGACTTGTCGTCGATGAACGTCACAAAGTAGCGTTTGTCGGAGAACGTCGCGGTCTGCATTGGGCCGCACACGTCGCTGTGGACGACGTCGAGGACGTTCTTAGCTCGCTCGGATGCAGTCGACTGGAACGCCACTCGCGTCTGCTTGCCGAGCGCACATCCGCTGCAGAGCTCCCACTTGTTCACCGACGCGATGTCGATGCCGACGCCGAGCTTGTGCTTGACGATCGCGTCGAGTCCGCCGTGGCCGATGTGACCGAGTCGCAGGTGCCACAAGTACGACTTGCTCATCTGCGGCGCCTTGGACACACTCGCGACGCTTGCACTCTCCGCTTGCACAGGCGTCATGCACAGCTTGAACAGACTCTTGCCGGCGCGCTCACCGATCTTCCACTTCTGGCCCTTGAGGTTCACGTAGCAGACGCTTGTGTCGAACGTGATCGGCGCGACATCCTTGGTGAATCTGCCGACCGAGAACAGGTTGCGCGACAGCTTGGGAATGTGCCACACATCCGTGAGCACACCCTTCTTGACGCCACTTGGAGTCTTCATCATCATCACGACGTCGCCCCTGCCGATCGCCTGCACGACACCGTCGTCTGCGAGATGCACGTCGACTGGATCGATGGTCTTGTACTTCGTCATGAACCGCTTCGAGTACGACATGTGCTGCGTCGCACCCGAGTCGATGAGCCATGTCGGGTTCTTGACGCCGCCGTCACTCTCCTTGCCGGTCGCAAAGAGGAAGTCGCCCGAGTCTTCATCTTGGTTGTGCGCTACGTTCGCACGCTGCGGACGTTGCCGGTCCGCGTTGTCATGGATCCGCGAGGGACACTCCGCGATCCAATGACCCATCTTGCCGCAGTAGTTGCACGCGCCAGTCTTCTTGCTTGGCCGCACTTTGCGCTTCTTGTCGCCCGTCATGAACGCTTGACCAGCCGCGACCCCGTCGCCGCCTTGCTCCTTGCGCTTCATGTCTTCATGCAGAAGCCGAGACGTCACGAGTTCCCACGTCAGCGTGTCGGCACGCGACTCCAACGCCGTGATGAGGAACTGGTACGACTCGCTCAGGCTGCCGAGAAGCGTGATCACCAAGTCATCCTCGCTGACCGGAGCGCCGACCGCGTCGAGCTGTTCCGCCAGCGTCTTGAGCTTGTTGATGTGCGCGAGCACATCATCACCTTCTTCCATCATGGTCGTGAAGAGACGACGACGAAGAAAGAGCTTGTTCGCCAGGCTCTTCTTCTCGAAGTGGTCTTCCAGTCTTGACCATGCATCATGCGCGCCACTCGCCGAGCGAACCAACGGGAGCTGCGAGTCTTCCATCGCCAGGCAGACGATCGCCAACGCCTTGCGCGACTTCCTCTTGAACGTCGCTTGGTCCAGCTCGGTCACTCAGTGCTCGAGCTTCACTTCGCCGCTCACGACCTCCCACAGGTCACGTTCTTCGAGCACCATCTGCATCTTGAACTTCCACGCGTGAAAGTTGGTTCCGTCGAACTTGTTGATGCGGGCGGTGCTGGCGTAGTCCATGGCTGCGTTGGTGGAGGCGGTGGAGGCGGAGGCAGAGTCGAACGAGCTTGGGCTCATAACCTGATGAAATGCGCTTGAGTGGTTGGATGCAAAATGCAAAGTGATTGATTGATCGAGGTCCTTAGTTCGCATGCACACCTTCCTCTGTGCTAGCTACGTCTAAGCCTGCTGTGCAGCCGCTCCACTGGATACTTACTGGATTCTTCTGCAATGTAGCCAGTGTGGCGTAAACATGCATCCATGAGTGTGGGTCGTCACCCACAACCATGACCGACCAGCGTAAACACTCACCCACGCCATGGCGCAATCATGTCGGAATGATTGCCCTTGTGTGAGTGATGGTCACACCAGTCGAAGCCGTGACGCTGACTCGTCACGCGCTGGCTGTCGCTCGGCGAGGCGTCTTGAACCCATTGTCGAGAGCGTCGATAGAGCCAACAAGTCCCATTGACGAACTCCTTTGAAACGCACAAGGATGATCACGCTAAGAGGTAAAACCGACACTAGCAAACCGGATACATAAGCTGACTGATAGGACCAAGAACGCGACACATTCTCAAGATCGGTTGGTATTGGCAAACTGGGTCAGCTCAGTAATTATACAAAACATTGATGTACATCTACACACATTTTACTACATCCCAAATGCTCCACATAAGATACCAATGTTTACATCTAAGACCGATTGACATTCCAGATAAAAGCCTGACAGCTCCGACATCAGCCTGTAAATATCTTGGTGGTGTAGCTCATGAGTGCACACTGGTATGTACTGCAATCTATCAAAAGCATGCACTAGCGCCACAACATGCTTACGCATTCTAAAATAGTATCAGGACGGTACGTCCGACGATAATATCTCTTCGTCAAAGAACTCCACACGACGCCTGCACCTACATACCACGAAAACGACGATTCATCACTCGGTCTTATGAACTGATGAAAATGGTTTGTTTTGCGTCAAGTATTTGAAGTGCTACCTTCTTTGCACAGATCTCTGCTCGCACGGACAGAGGTCCACCAGAACGTTGTCTTTCTGCGTAAAACAAACAGACTAACTCGGAATATTTAGGGAAGGCGCCTATTACCTGTATTTGCGTACAAACCACCCTGATAGACACCTGGTGTTTAGATAACATTCACACGTCCTATGCCGTGCACACACTCACTCCACATTAGCACATCAGCCGTCTACGCATACGCACTGATGTCGCAGGCGGTCAGCCAGGCACCTTAGCTTGCAAATGTCGTCAATGTGATATGAGTCGCTGAAGCCCGCGCCTTAGTCGGCACACACCTGAGCGCAATAAGTAGTTAATACAACTTATAAGCACACATATGCTGGTGGTGCTTGTGATGCTGTTGCTGTTGTAGTATTACCGTCTTTTCGCCGTGTTTCGATCTGGCCGAGTTGCTGTTTGGTCTAACGCTAACTCATGTCGCTGTTGCGCCGCGCTGCTTCAGAGTGTGTGATCGAAAACGACAGCGTGGTTGAACAGTTGTCACCGCAGCGCTGGCAAAGACTGGACATTCGATCGAGCTGAAGATGTGTGTGTTGCCTGCATGCCTTTTGATACGCGTGTGATGTAGCGTATTCTACATCGTATGCTTTCTCCAAATCATTTGTGGACGTCAATGCTCGTTGCGAGTGCCGTCGTCGTATTTGTATCATCGATTTGCGTTGTGTACATTGGTCGGCCAGCGGCGCCCACACAAATATATCAACCCTTGTGTAGTCTGTGTCTGCCTTGCGCCTGCTACCGCAAACGTGGATGCCAGTCAGTACGCAAGGTGCTTTGTCATTGTGTGGTAAGTATAGCGGTGCTACGTGCGCTTGCGACAGCGCACTATCACTTTAATCGGTGATGGTCGCTTGCTGCGTGCAAACTTCGTTTGATGGTGGTATGTCCCTATCGTCACTTTCACCTTTACACCATCATCGTCGTTACAATTGTATACATGTTCGAGTTTCGTGACAAGCATCGGTTGTATCACGGTTCTGTAATCTTCTCGTCTATGTCGTATTTGTTGAAGCTTAACGTATATATATGTTGCGTCGCGTCGCTCTACAACGTTTTGAAGTCAACGAAGGTAGTGTGGCCGTTGCTCACCAGCATGGGGTTCGGGACTCCAAGGTAATGGAATGCAACAGATTGATCATGCTTGTCGTGGCCGCGGCACCGGTCGCAGATCCACTGTGAGCATGCCCAACGCTGCTGGCGCACTTGGGCAACCGACGTTCCCAGTCGATCTCCGACAGATGGCACGCGAGCCACGGCTTGTCTCGGATGCAATTAATGTCATCGTCAAGTTCAGAAGAAAAGCACTTGTAACGGGTTCACCGTTCACACTCTGCTAGGTACGACTATAACAGACCATCACGTATTCATAATCGCTTTAGGAGGTGTCCTATTAGCGACTGATCCCTTTAAGAGGGACTCCTAACAAAGGCGCCCTGCATTTGAGTGGCTCTCAGTATTTCCGTACTGTAGTGGAGAGCACTTTTAAAACCAAACTAAAAACCACAGAGTTGAGCAACACACATTACACTTAAGCTTCCTCTGCTATAGTGTAAGCAAGTCACTTCCGTGACAGAACTCACCCATTCCATTCATGATGACAAGCTAGCAAAAACACACTTGATGACGACGCTCTTGAGTACTTGCAAGCCAAGCGCGCTGCGATTCTTGACGGCGTCCAAGATGTTCAGAGTGCAGCCGGCTGCAGCAGCGAAGAATTGTAACCTCAAAGTGCATTCGTGCTCTTTCGTACCGCTTGCGCTCAGGATCTCTGGTGCTACTGCGTCGCTGTCTTGTATGATCATGTATGTTGTGGGCGACGACGTCGGCAGTCCATATCTACTGTCTCAACGCTCCAACAGCGCGCTGGCTGGGTCAGCAATGCAAACCGCGCTCTTGACACGCCAAAACAGAGCTCGACGTCCTTGCGCTCGACATCCTTGCGCACGGCTTTCTGTCTTGCGGCACTTTGCTGCTCCTTTTCGTTGAGCAGCTCGCTGCTCGACTTCACAAACACTGTCTACGGTAGTAGGTACCGTTACTGAGTAGGTTGCAGCGTCGACAAGTGCTGCCGTTGAGCCGGTATATGTGTGTCGGTGCGTGGCCACGAAGCCAAAAGAGCAGGAACGGCGATCGATCGACGACATTGATGCCGTTGTTTGATCTGACGACGCACGCGCATGCGGGTCAGACCCACAGATCTTGCGTCGCCACTGTCTCGAGGGTATTCGAGCAGCGGCCGCTTCTGTCGCGGTACAGATCCTGGAGGCCGACGGCGTACTTCTTCCACTGCCAATGCGTGCAATTCATGAAGCCGGATGTTGGCTCTATCGACGCTCTCGACAATGGGTTCAAGACGCCTCGCCGAGCGACAGCCAGCGCGTGACGAGTCAGCGTCACGGCTTCGACTGGTGTGACCATCACTCACACAAGGGCAATCATTCCGACATGATTGCGCCATGGCGTGGGTGAGTGTTTACGCAGGTAGGACATGGTTGTGGGTGACGACCCACACTCATGGATGCATGTTTACGCCACACTGGCTACATTGCAGAAGAATCCAGTAAGTATCCAGTGGAGCGGCTGCACAGCAGGCTTAGACGTAGCTAGCACAGAGGAAGGTGTGCATGCGAACTAAGGACCTCGATCAATCAATCACTTTGCATTTTGCATCCAACCACTCAAGCGCATTTTCATCAGGTACAACACACCATTGGCGTTCAGCACTACACTGCAAGCAAGAAATATACAACAAACAAACTTGAACCTCAACATGCAGACAAACTCACATGCTGCTCCACAATTCACAATACTCAACCGCGCAACACTCACACACAAGTTAAGGATACAAACTTGTATAGACTGAGAGCACCCGCACCGGTCACGCCATTATGATCTCGCTCAATCCCATTTAGCGTGAAATGTGCATCTCTGTACAAGTAATTACAAGCGTAGCGACGGAATTGCACCCATCGCGCCAAACTCCAATCAGACAAACAGACAAACGAACAGTACGAATAGACAACATACACGTTGAGCGCTCACTTGACGCCGAAAGCGAAGAGCTAGCTGATGTCAACGCGTGCGCACTGCTCTTCGCATCCAAGCTCCCGTGCCGCGGTGAATAGCACGCTGGAAAGAGCCGCAACGTTGACTAAGACCACGCAGCTTGGCACAAGAGAATCATGAGCGACTACATTAGTCCAAGCACCGATGGGTCATTGGATCGCGGAGTGTCCCTCGCGGATCCATGACAACGCGGACCGGCAACGTCCGCAGCGTGCGAACGTAGCGCACAACCAAGATGAAGACTCGGGCGACTTCCTCTTTGCGACCGGCAAGGAGAGTGACGGCGGCGTCAAGAACCCGACATGGCTCATCGACTCGGGTGCGACGCAGCACATGTCGTACTCGAAGCGGTTCATGACGAAGTACAAGACCATCGATCCAGTCGACGTGCATCTCGCAGACGACGGTGTCGTGCAGGCGATCGGCAGGGGCGACGTCGTGATGATGATGAAGACTCCAAGTGGCGTCAAGAAGGGTGTGCTCACGGATGTGTGGCACATTCCCAAGCTGTCGCGCAACCTGTTCTCGGTCGGCAGATTCACCAAGGATGTCGCGCCGATCACGTTCGACACAAGCGTCTGCTACGTGAACCTCAAGGGCCAGAAGTGGAAGATCGGTGAGCGCGCCGGCAAGAGTCTGTTCAAGCTGTGCATGACGCCTGTGCAAGCGGAGAGTGCAAGCGTCGCGAGTGTGTCCAAGGCGCCGCAGATGAGCAAGTCGTACTTGTGGCACCTGCGACTCGGTCACATCGGCCACGGCGGACTCGACGCGATCGTCAAGCACAAGCTCGGCGTCGGCATCGACATCGCGTCGGTGAACAAGTGGGAGCTCTGCAGCGGATGTGCGCTCGGCAAGCAGACGCGAGTGGCGTTCCAGTCGACTGCATCCGAGCGAGCTAAGAACGTCCTCGACGTCGTCCACAGCGACGTGTGCGGCCCAATGCAGACCGCGACGTTCTCCGACAAACGCTACTTTGTGACGTTCATCGACGACAAGTCGCGGTTCTGCGTCGTGTTCTTGCTTCGCAGCAAGTCGGAAGTGCTGGACAAGTTCGTACAGTTCGTCAAGTTTGCCGAGACCCAGACCGGAAGACGTGTGAAGGTGCTTCGAAGCGACAACGGCGGCGAGTATGTGTCAAGCAAGTTCGCCGCGTTCTGCAGCAATCGCGGCATCGTGCAGCAGTTCACGCCGCCGTACACGCCGCAGCTCAACGGAGTGGCCGAGCGAATGAACCGGACTCTGGTCGAGAGTGCGCGATGCATGATCGAGCACGCGGGTCTGTCCAAGCGCTACTGGGGCGAAGCAGTGTCAACGGCAGCGTTCCTGCGCAATCGGTGTCCGACGCGAGCGACCGGCCATGACAAGTCTCCGCACGAGGCATGGACGCAGAAGAAGCCGTTGCTGAAGAACCTGAAGGTCTTCGGATGCCACGCGTACGTGCACGTGCCAAGCGAGAAGCGGTCGAAGCTCGATGCGCGGTCGACATTGTGTCGCTTCTTGGGCTACTCGGATCACGAGAAGGCGTATCGGTTCGAAGAACTGTCGAGCAGCCGGATCCTGGTGAGTCGCGACGCGCAGTTCATGGAAGACACGTTCGACAGCGGCAAGCACGGACAAGTCGGCAGCAAGGCAGTCGAGTTTCGTGACGGGGATGAAGCGACCGACAGTGAAGACTCCGACGATCGCGACGACAAAGACAGCGATGAAGGCATGAACGAGCGAGCGGCGGAGCCAGTATCGACGAATGAGCGACCGCAATGGCAGCAACGGCAACCATCGACTCGGCAGCCGCAGCGACCACAGCAGCCGAATGTCGAGTACCCGCCGGGGTCGAAGCGCCATTTGCGGACGCACTCGCTCGAAGCTCTGTCGGAGCCACCAGTGGAGAAGCGCTACGGACGCGTGGGTCGTACAAGCGGAGCAAGTTCGACGCCAGCACCAGGTCCAAGGTCGTCGCTCGATGACATGTCGTCGCTGCTCGCATCGGTCGAAGAAGAAGAAGAAGAAGAAGAACGTGCTCACGTCGTGTACTCAGTGGGAGAGTTGCCGACATCGTTCGAGTCGGCGATGGAGTCCAGCGACGCGAGTAAGTGGAAGGAAGCGTGCGAGTCCGAGTTCGAGTCGCTGTGCAAGAACAAGACGTGGGAGCTCGTGCCATTGCCGCGTGGTCGCAAGGCCATCAGCAGCAAGTGGGTGTTCAAGGTGAAGGAGACCGTCGAAGGTCTCATCGAGCGGTACAAGGCGCGTCTTGTGGCGAAGGGTTTCCTGCAGAAGTACGGCGTGGACTTCGAGGAGACGTTCGCGCCGGTGGCCAAGTTCGCATCGATCCGGATCATTTTGAGCATCGCGGCGCAGTACAAGCTCGACCTGCACCAGATGGACGTCAAGACGGCGTTCCTCAACGGCGTGCTCGATGAAGAGATCTACATGAAGCAGCCCGATGGGTTCGTCGACGCCAAGTACCCCAACCATGTGTGCAAGCTCAAGCGCGCGCTGTACGGTCTCAAGCAGTCGCCTCGCATGTGGAACCAGACCATCGACGAGTTCATGCGCAAGATCGGCTTCTCCAAGTGCGAGATGGACCACTGCGTGTACGTCAAGCGCGACGACAAGGCCATGATCTTCGTGGTGCTCTACGTCGACGACCTCATCCTCGCGTGCAACGACACGGATCTGCTCGCGGCGACCAAGCGTGCGCTGAGTGAGCGCTTTGAGATGTCCGACCTCGGCGAGCTCAAGTACTGCCTCGGCATGGAAGTCGAGCGCGATGACAAGTCAGGCGCCGTGTCGATGCGGCAGACCAAGTTCCTGCACTCGATCCTGACGAAGTTCGGCATGCAAGACTGCAAGCCCGTGAAGACGCCGCAAGACCCGGGACTCAAGTTGACCAAGGCCATGTGTGAAGGTGGCTGCAAGCACGAAGACACCATGAACGGCGTGCCGTACCGCAGTGCCGTCGGCGCCGTGATGTACCTCATGGTCGGCACTCGTCCAGATCTCGCAGCTGCAGTGGGAGTGCTGAGCCAGTTTGCTGTCGACCTGTGTCCGACACACTGGCAGGCGCTCAAGCGCGTGCTCCGGTACCTGCAAGCGACTCCGACGCATGGCATTCGCTTCACTGGCTCTGGTGATGGCGAGCTGATCGGCTACTCGGATGCCGACTGGGCAGGCGACATCGAGACAAGACGCAGCACCAGCGGCTACGTGTTCGTGCTCAACGATGGCTGCATCAGCTGGCGAAGCAAGAAGCAGCGCACCGTGGCGCTCTCGTCGACTGAGGCCGAGTACATGGCGCTGTCGGAAGCGACTCAAGAGGCGGTGTGGCTCAAGGCGTTCATGCGTGAACTCGGCGAAGATGCAGGCGACGGCGCTCTGAAGGTGTTTGAAGACAACCAAGGCGCGATCGCGTTGGCCAAGAACCCGGAGTTCCACAAGCGCACCAAGCACATCGACATCCGCTACCACTTCGTGCGCGAGAAGGTCGAAGACGGTCAAGTCGTGCTACAGTACTGTCCGACACAAGACATGCTCGCAGACATCATGACCAAGCCGATCGCAGCGCCGCAGTTCGACGCTCTTCGGACGAAGCTCGGCATCATCGTCGCTGGCAAGTCGAGTGGGAGTGTTGGCTCTATCGACGCTCTCGACAATGGGTTCGAGACGCCTCGCCGAGCGACAGCCAGCGCGTGACGAGTCAGCGTCACGGCTTCGACTGGTGTGACCATCACTCACACATGGGCAATCATTCCGACATGATTGCGCCATGGCGTGGGTGAGTGTTTACGCAGGTAGGACATGGTTGTGGGTGACGACCCACACTCATGGATGCATGTTTACGCCACACTGGCTACATTGCAGAAGAATCCAGTAAGTATCCAGTGGAGCGGCTGCACAGCAGGCTTAGACGTAGCTAGCACAGAGGAAGGTGTGCATGCGAACTAAGGACCTCGATCAATCAATCACTTTGCATTATGCATCCAACCACTCAAGCGCATTTTCATCACCGGAGACGCCAAGAAGGCTGCGACTTACGTTCACTGGTGTGTGGGGCTGGATGTTACTGCATGTTAGCGAGCTCAAAAACGCTTGCCCGAAGCGCTCGATTACTGGTGACGTGAAGCGATTGAGGTTCACCATCGCAGCCGACTCCGCGATCTGCATGTACCCGTCAGTTGAATCAGGAGATGAGCCGTAGCACAGGACGCGCAGCACGACGGCGATCATACAAATCATCGACAGCTCTTGCTTTAAGTGTCATCAGGACGCTGCACGAAGTAGTTTTCTGTCGCCGTCACGCCTTCCAGAAAGAGGCAACACACTGTGCGGATCATTTGTAAGTGGAGAGTGAACGCTCTGTCCGGCTACACGGTGCTTGGACTAATGTAGTCGCTCATGATTCTCTTGTGCCAAGCTGCGTGGTCTTAGTCAACGTTGCGGCTCTTTCCAGCGTGCTATTCACCGCGGCACGGGAGCTTGGATGCGAAGAGCAGTGCGCACGCGTTGACATCAGCTAGCTCTTCGCTTTCGGCGTCAAGTGAGCGCTCAACGTGTATGTTGTCTATTCGTACTGTTCGTTTGTCTGTTTGTCTGATTGGAGTTTGGCGCGATGGGTGCAATTCCGTCGCTACGCTTGTAATTACTTGTACAGAGATGCACATTTCACGCTAAATGGGATTGAGCGAGATCATAATGGCGTGACCGGTGCGGGTGCTCTCAGTCTATACAAGTTTGTATCCTTAACTTGTGTGTGAGTGTTGCGCGGTTGAGTATTGTGAATTGTGGAGCAGCATGTGAGTTTGTCTGCATGTTGAGGTTCAAGTTTGTTTGTTGTATATTTCTTGCTTGCAGTGTAGTGCTGAACGCCAATGGTGTGTTGTACCTTGCGTATTGTGTTAGGGTGTGCTGCATATTCTTGATGGTGTGTTGTACATGGTGTGATGCATCTTGCGAGTACAAAATTTGTTTTTTCATAATGCGTGCTATACAGCGATCGGTAAGAGATGGATGTATACCACCAACAGCGGCAACAGCGCATAATGCGCTCGAGCCAAAGAGCATTTAACGGACAACAACAAAAAGTGGTTGTTACGCGCAACGGACTGACTCGGGTCCAAGCGGGGTATTCCTGATGTAGAAGTAACTACAGTCGGTATGATAGAGGCCAACGATGAACAACAGAGCAGCGGCAAGAATAACATTCGATATACCTGTGCATTGTAATGCGTTCGATATTCCCGCCTTGTCCGGGAACATAGCCCGAATCAAGCCTTGTTGATATACACAAGCGCTCAGCAAGCGCACAGCAGTCATACACGCAACACAGGCACTTGCACCATGTGAGTCCCATTGACGAACTCCTTTGAAACGCACAAGGATGATCACGCTAAGAGGTAAAACCGACACTAGCAAACCGGATACATAAGCTGACTGATAGGACCAAGAACGCGACACATTCTCAAGATCGGTTGGTATTGGCAAACTGGGTCAGCTCAGTAATTATACAAAACATTGATGTACATCTACACACATTTTACTACATCCCAAATGCTCCACATAAGATACCAATGTTTACATCTAAGACCGATTGACATTCCAGATAAAAGCCTGACAGCTCCGACATCAGCCTGTAAATATCTTGGTGGTGTAGCTCATGAGTGCACACTGGTATGTACTGCAATCTATCAAAAGCATGCACTAGCGCCACAACATGCTTACGCATTCTAAAATAGTATCAGGACGGTACGTCCGACGATAATATCTCTTCGTCAAAGAACTCCACACGACGCCTGCACCTACATACCACGAAAACGACGATTCATCACTCGGTCTTATGAACTGATGAAAATGGTTTGTTTTGCGTCAAGTATTTGAAGTGCTACCTTCTTTGCACAGATCTCTGCTCGCACGTGTTGACATTGTCGACACTCTTGACGGTGTCAAGAAAGCGATCAAGACGCCTCGCCGAGCGACAGCCAGCGCGTGACGAGTCAGCGTCACGACTTCGACTGATGTGACCATCACTCACACATGGGCAATCATTCCGACATGATTGCGCCATGGCGTGGGTGAGTGTTTACGCTGGTCGGTCATGGTTGTGGGTGACGACCCACACTCATGGATGCATGTTTACGCCACACTGGCTACATTGCAGAAGAATCCAGTAAGTATCCAGTGGAGCGGCTGCACAGCAGGCTTAGACGTAGCTAGCACAGAGGAAGGTGTGCATGCGAACTAAGGACCTCGATCAATCAATCACTTTGCATTATGCATCCAACCACTCAAGCGCATTTTCATCACCGGAGACGCCAAGAAGGCTGCGACTTACGTTCACTGGTGTGTGGGGCTGGATGTTACTGCATGTTAGCGAGCTCAAAAACGCTTGCCCGAAGCGCTCGATTACTGGTGACGTGAAGCGATTGAGGTTCACCATCGCAGCCGACTCCGCGATCTGCATGTACCCGTCAGTTGAATCAGGAGATGAGCCGTAGCACAGGACGCGCAGCACGACGGCGATCATACAAATCATCGACAGCTCTTGCTTTAAGTGTCATCAGGACGCTGCACGAAGTAGTTTTCTGTCGCCGTCACGCCTTCCAGAAAGAGGCAACACACTGTGCGGATCATTTGTAAGTGGAGAGTGAACGCTCTGTCCGGCTACACGGTGCTTGGACTAATGTAGTCGCTCATGATTCTCTTGTGCCAAGCTGCGTGGTCTTAGTCAACGTTGCGGCTCTTTCCAGCGTGCTATTCACCGCGGCACGGGAGCTTGGATGCGAAGAGCAGTGCGCACGCGTTGACATCAGCTAGCTCTTCGCTTTCGGCGTCAAGTGAGCGCTCAACGTGTATGTTGTCTATTCGTACTGTTCGTTTGTCTGTTTGTCTGATTGGAGTTTGGCGCGATGGGTGCAATTCCGTCGCTACGCTTGTAATTACTTGTACAGAGATGCACATTTCACGCTAAATGGGATTGAGCGAGATCATAATGGCGTGACCGGTGCGGGTGCTCTCAGTCTATACAAGTTTGTATCCTTAACTTGTGTGTGAGTGTTGCGCGGTTGAGTATTGTGAATTGTGGAGCAGCATGTGAGTTTGTCTGCATGTTGAGGTTCAAGTTTGTTTGTTGTATATTTCTTGCTTGCAGTGTAGTGCTGAACGCCAATGGTGTGTTGTACCTTGCGTATTGTGTTAGGGTGTGCTGCATATTCTTGATGGTGTGTTGTACATGGTGTGATGCATCTTGCGAGTACAAAATTTGTTTTTTCATAATGCGTGCTATACAGCGATCGGTAAGAGATGGATGTATACCACCAACAGCGGCAACAGCGCATAATGCGCTCGAGCCAAAGAGCATTTAACGGACAACAACAAAAAGTGGTTGTTACGCGCAACGGACTGACTCGGGTCCAAGCGGGGTATTCCTGATGTAGAAGTAACTACAGTCGGTATGATAGAGGCCAACGATGAACAACAGAGCAGCGGCAAGAATAACATTCGATATACCTGTGCATTGTAATGCGTTCGATATTCCCGCCTTGTCCGGGAACATAGCCCGAATCAAGCCTTGTTGATATACACAAGCGCTCAGCAAGCGCACAGCAGTCATACACGCAACACAGGCACTTGCACCATGTGAGTCCCATTGACGAACTCCTTTGAAACGCACAAGGATGATCACGCTAAGAGGTAAAACCGACACTAGCAAACCGGATACATAAGCTGACTGATAGGACCAAGAACGCGACACATTCTCAAGATCGGTTGGTATTGGCAAACTGGGTCAGCTCAGTAATTATACAAAACATTGATGTACATCTACACACATTTTACTACATCCCAAATGCTCCACATAAGATACCAATGTTTACATCTAAGACCGATTGACATTCCAGATAAAAGCCTGACAGCTCCGACATCAGCCTGTAAATATCTTGGTGGTGTAGCTCATGAGTGCACACTGGTATGTACTGCAATCTATCAAAAGCATGCACTAGCGCCACAACATGCTTACGCATTCTAAAATAGTATCAGGACGGTACGTCCGACGATAATATCTCTTCGTCAAAGAACTCCACACGACGCCTGCACCTACATACCACGAAAACGACGATTCATCACTCGGTCTTATGAACTGATGAAAATGGTTTGTTTTGCGTCAAGTATTTGAAGTGCTACCTTCTTTGCACAGATCTCTGCTCGCACGTGTTGACATTGTCGACACTCTTGACGGTGTCAAGAAAGCGATCAAGACGCCTCGCCGAGCGACAGCCAGCGCGTGACGAGTCAGCGTCACGACTTCGACTGATGTGACCATCACTCACACATGGGCAATCATTCCGACATGATTGCGCCATGGCGTGGGTGAGTGTTTACGCTGGTCGGTCATGGTTGTGGGTGACGACCCACACTCATGGATGCATGTTTACGCCACACTGGCTACATTGCAGAAGAATCCAGTAAGTATCCAGTGGAGCGACTGCACAGCAGGCTTAGACGTAGCTAGCACAGAGGAAGGTGTGCATGCGAACTAAGGACCTCGATCAATCAATCACTTTGCATTTTGCATCCAACCACTCAAGCGCATTTTCATCAGGTTATGAGCCCAAGCTCGTTCGACTCTGCCTCCGCCTCCACCGCCTCCACCAACGCAGCCATGGACTACGCCAGCACCGCCCGCATCAACAAGTTCGACGGAACCAACTTCCACGCGTGGAAGTTCAAGATGCAGATGGTGCTCGAAGAACGTGACCTGTGGGAGGTCGTGAGCGGCGAAGTGAAGCTCGAGCACTGCGTGACCGAGCTGGACCAAGCGACGTTCAAGAGGAAGTCGCGCAAGGCGTTGGCGATCGTCTGCCTGGCGATGGAAGACTCGCAGCTCCCGTTGGTTCGCTCGGCGAGTGGCGCGCACGATGCATGGTCAAGACTGGAAGACCACTTCGAGAAGAAGAGCCTGGCGAACAAGCTCTTTCTTCGTCGTCGTCTCTTCACGACCATGATGGAAGAAGGTGATGATGTGCTCGCGCACATCAACAAGCTCAAGACGCTGGCGGAACAGCTCGACGCGGTCGGCGCTCCGGTCAGCGAGGATGACTTGGTGATCACGCTTCTCGGCAGCCTGAGCGAGTCGTACCAGTTCCTCATCACGGCGTTGGAGTCGCGTGCCGACACGCTGACGTGGGAACTCGTGACGTCTCGGCTTCTGCATGAAGACAT
Organism: Pythium guiyangense; assembly: GCA_003730235.1. Taxonomy (NCBI): domain Eukaryota; phylum Oomycota; class Peronosporomycetes; order Pythiales; family Pythiaceae; genus Pythium; species Pythium guiyangense. Next base: position 3,167 of record QXDM01000171.1, on the reverse strand, counting down.
GAAGCGCAAGGAGCAAGGCGGCGACGGGGTCGCGGCTGGTCAAGCGTTCATGACGGGCGACAAGAAGCGCAAAGTGCGGCCAAGCAAGAAGACTGGCGCGTGCAACTACTGCGGCAAGATGGGTCATTGGATCGCGGAGTGTCCCTCGCGGATCCATGACAACGCGGACCGGCAACGTCCGCAGCGTGCGAACGTAGCGCACAACCAAGATGAAGACTCGGGCGACTTCCTCTTTGCGACCGGCAAGGAGAGTGACGGCGGCGTCAAGAACCCGACATGGCTCATCGACTCGGGTGCGACGCAGCACATGTCGTACTCGAAGCGGTTCATGACGAAGTACAAGACCATCGATCCAGTCGACGTGCATCTCGCAGACGACGGTGTCGTGCAGGCGATCGGCAGGGGCGACGTCGTGATGATGATGAAGACTCCAAGTGGCGTCAAGAAGGGTGTGCTCACGGATGTGTGGCACATTCCCAAGCTGTCGCGCAACCTGTTCTCGGTTGGCAGATTCACCAAGGATGTCGCGCCGATCACGTTCGACACAAGCGTCTGCTACGTGAACCTCAAGGGCCAGAAGTGGAAGATCGGTGAGCGCGCCGGCAAGAGTCTGTTCAAGCTGTGCATGACGCCTGTGCAAGCGGAGAGTGCAAGCGTCGCGAGTGTGTCCAAGGCGCCGCAGATGAGCAAGTCGTACTTGTGGCACCTGCGACTCGGTCACATCGGCCACGGCGGACTCGACGCGATCGTCAAGCACAAGCTCGGCGTCGGCATCGACATCGCGTCGGTGAACAAGTGGGAGCTCTGCAGCGGATGTGCGCTCGGCAAGCAGACGCGAGTGGCGTTCCAGTCGACTGCATCCGAGCGAGCTAAGAACGTCCTCGACGTCGTCCACAGCGACGTGTGCGGCCCAATGCAGACCGCGACGTTCTCCGACAAACGCTACTTTGTGACGTTCATCGACGACAAGTCGCGGTTCTGCGTCGTGTTCTTGCTTCGCAGCAAGTCGGAAGTGCTGGACAAGTTCGTACAGTTCGTCAAGTTTGCCGAGACCCAGACCGGAAGACGTGTGAAGGTGCTTCGAAGCGACAACGGCGGCGAGTATGTGTCAAGCAAGTTCGCCGCGTTCTGCAGCAATCGCGGCATCGTGCAGCAGTTCACGCCGCCGTACACGCCGCAGCTCAACGGAGTGGCCGAGCGAATGAACCGGACTCTGGTCGAGAGTGCGCGATGCATGATCGAGCACGCGGGTCTGTCCAAGCGCTACTGGGGCGAAGCAGTGTCAACGGCAGCGTTCCTGCGCAATCGGTGTCCGACGCGAGCGACCGGCCATGACAAGTCTCCGCACGAGGCATGGACGCAGAAGAAGCCGTTGCTGAAGAACCTGAAGGTCTTCGGATGCCACGCGTACGTGCACGTGCCAAGCGAGAAGCGGTCGAAGCTCGATGCGCGGTCGACATTGTGTCGCTTCTTGGGCTACTCGGACCACGAGAAGGCGTATCGGTTCGAAGAACTGTCGAGCAGCCGGATCCTGGTGAGTCGCGACGCGCAGTTCATGGAAGACACGTTCGACAGCGGCAAGCACGGACAAGTCGGCAGCAAGGCAGTCGAGTTTCGTGACGGGGATGAAGCGACCGACAGTGAAGACTCCGACGATCGCGACGACGAAGACAGCGATGAAGGCATGAACGAGCGAGCGGCGGAGCCAGTATCGACGAATGAGCGACCGCAATGGCAGCAACGGCAACCATCGACTCGGCAGCCGCAGCGACCACAGCAGCCGAATGTCGAGTACCCGCCGGGGTCGAAGCGCCATTTGCGGACGCACTCGCTCGAAGCTCTGTCGGAGCCACCAGTGGAGAAGCGCTACGGACGCGTGGGTCGTACAAGCGGAGCAAGTTCGACGCCAGCACCAGGTCCAAGGTCGTCGCTCGATGACATGTCGTCGCTGCTCGCATCGGTCGAAGAAGAAGAAGAAGAAGAAGAAGAAGAACGTGCTCACGTCGTGTACTCAGTGGGAGAGTTGCCGACATCGTTCGAGTCGGCGATGGAGTCCAGCGACGCGAGCAAGTGGAAGGAAGCGTGCGAGTCCGAGTTCGAGTCGTTGTGCAAGAACAAGACGTGGGAGCTCGTGCCATTGCCGCGTGGTCGCAAGGCCATCAGCAGCAAGTGGGTGTTCAAGGTGAAGGAGACCGTCGAAGGTCTCATCGAGCGGTACAAGGCGCGTCTTGTGGCGAAGGGTTTCCTGCAGAAGTACGGCGTGGACTTTGAGGAGACGTTCGCGCCGGTGGCCAAGTTCGCATCGATCCGGATCATTTTGAGCATCGCGGCGCAGTACAAGCTCGACCTGCACCAGATGGACGTCAAGACGGCGTTCCTCAACGGCGTGCTCGATGAAGAGATCTACATGAAGCAGCCCGATGGGTTCGTCGACGCCAAGTACCCCAACCATGTGTGCAAGCTCAAGCGCGCGCTGTACGGTCTCAAGCAGTCGCCTCGCATGTGGAACCAGACCATCGACGAGTTCATGCGCAAGATCGGCTTCTCCAAGTGCGAGATGGACCACTGCGTGTACGTCAAGCGCGACGACAAGGCCATGATCTTCGTGGTGCTCTACGTCGACGACCTCATCCTCGCGTGCAACGACACGGATCTGCTCGCGGCGACCAAGCGTGCGCTGAGTGAGCGCTTTGAGATGTCCGACCTCGGCGAGCTCAAGTACTGCCTCGGCATGGAAGTCGAGCGCGATGACAAGTCAGGCGCCGTGTCGATGCGGCAGACCAAGTTCCTGCACTCGATCCTGACGAAGTTCGGCATGCAAGACTGCAAGCCCGTGAAGACGCCGCAAGACCCGGGACTCAAGTTGACCAAGGCGATGTGTGAAGGTGGCTGCAAGCACGAAGACACCATGAACGGCGTGCCGTACCGCAGTGCCGTCGGCGCCGTGATGTACCTCATGGTCGGCACTCGTCCAGATCTCGCAGCTGCAGTGGGAGTGCTGAGCCAGTTTGCTGCAGACCCGTGTCCGACACACTGGCAGGCTCTCAAGCGCGTGCTCCGATACCTGCAAGCGACTCCGACGCATGGCATTCGCTTCACTGGCTCTGGTGATGGCGAGCTGATCGGCTACTCGGATGCCGACTGGGCAGGCGACATCGAGACAAGAC
>QXDM01000170.1:0-99151 GCA_003730235.1 Pythium guiyangense | reverse complement strand
CGGCGGATCGAGCGTGACGAGCGGCGACGTGGTGGTGTCGAGTGCGGAGTCTGGTGCGAGCCAGACGAGCGGGTCGGTGACGCTGTCTACGGGTTCGTCGACAGGCGGTGCGTCCGGGCGCGTGGAGATCCAGACGTCTACGAGTGGGGCGGCGCAGGCGGGTCGATCAGCGTGACGGTGGGGTCGGGCGACGACCCGGTCGGCGGCGACGTGCGCGTCTTCGCAGGCAACAGCACGAAAGAGGAGGTCGGCGTGGGCGGTCGCGTGACGGTGTCCGGCGGCGTCGGCAGCGCGACGGGCGGGAACGTGGGCGGCGCAGGCGGGTCGATCAGCGTGACGGTGGGGTCGGCGACGACCCGGTCGGCGGCGACGTGCGCGTCTTCGCAGGCAACAGCACGAAAGAGGAGGTCGGCGTGGGCGGTCGCGTGACGGTGTCCGGCGGCGTCGGCAGCGCGACGGGCGGGAACGGAAGTGCGCGGCGGCGTCGGGTCAGCGGAGCTGGGCGGGAGCGTGATCGTCGTGAGCGGCGCGACGGCCACGAGCGGCGCGATCTGGATCGGCACGATGGACTCTGGTCCGTCGCAGACGAGTGGCGCCGTGAACGTGTCGACGGGCGTGTCTTTCGGCGGCGACTCTGGGAGCGTGACCGTGAGCAGCTCGCGCGCGCAGAGAAAGGCCACGGCGGGTCGATCTTGCTGAGCGTCGGGTCGGGAGACGCTGACGTGGGCGGCGACGTGACGGTGCGCGCCGGCGAGGCGAGCGGGTCGGCTGGTGTGGGCGGTGCGGTGTCACTGACCGCTGGCGACGGCATTTCGACGGGCGGTGACGTGCGCATCTCTGGCGGCGCTGGCGTCCAGACTCGCGGCGGCAGCGTGCACTTGACGAGCGGCAGCGGTGACGCGGTGAGCAGTGGCGCCGTGGTCGTGGGCAGTGCGGCGTCGGGTGCGACCGAGACGAGCGGCGACGTGACGCTGTCTTCCGGCACGTCCGGCGGCGGTGCGTCCGGCATGGTGCGCATCTCGACGTCGGACGCGACGGGCGGCGCCGGTGGCTCGATCACGCTGAGCGTGGGCTCGGGCGACGACTCGGTGGGCGCGCGCTGTTCGCGGGAGGCGGCAACAGCACGACGGGGACTGGCGGCGTGGTGCGTCTCTCGGGCGGCAGCGGCACGAACACTGGCGGCGACATGGAGTTGTCAGGCGGCGTTGGCGACAGCGTCCAAGGCGGCAGTGTGCGCGTGACGAGCGGGTCGGGCGCGGCTGCGACAAGCGGCGACGTGGTGCTTGCGAGCGCGGAGTCGGGTCCGAGTCAGACGAGCGGGAGTCTGACGCTGTCGTCCGGCGCGTCTCTCGGCGGCGACTCGGGTGTGGTGTCGATTATGACGTCTGCCGCCACGGGTGGTGCGAGCGGGTCGATCACGCTGGCGGTCGGGAGCGGCGACGCGTCTGTCGGCGGCGCAGTGAGCGTGAGCGCAGGCAACAGCAGCGCGGAGCTGACCGGCGTGGGCGGCGCGATCAGTCTCACGGGCGGTTCGGGCACATCGACTGGCGGCGACATCTCGGTGCGTGGCGGTGCAGGCGACAGCTCGCTCGGCGGCAGCGTGTTGGTGACAAGCGGTGCTGGCGACGCGGCGACGAGCGGCGCCGTGGTGATCTCGAGCGCCGAGTCGGGTCCGAGCCAGACGAGCGGCAGCGTGAGCATATCGTCCGGTGTGTCGCTGGGCGGGGACTCTGGCGCCATCGTGGTGTCCACGTCGGACGCGTCTGGCGGTCGGAGCGGGTCGATCGCTCTCGTGGTCGGCAGCGGCGACGTCGAGGACAGCGGCGCGGTGGTGATTGCGAGCGGCAACAGCACGACTGACGGCAGCATGGGTGGGGCCGTTCGTGTGACTGGTGGGTCCGGGAAGGCGTACGGCGGCGACGTGTCGGTGTCTGGTGGGTCTGGCGAGACCGAGTCCGGCGGCAAGGTGTCGATCAGCAGCGGCGGCAGTGCGTCTGGCGCGAGCGGCGACGTGTCCGTGTCGACTGTCGGTGGCACCGGCGACAAGGCGAGCGGGTCGATCTTGCTGTCGACGAGTGGCTCGGAGAGCGCTGGGTCCGGGAGCTTGTCGCTCGTAACGTCGGATGCTGCGAGTGGCGAGAGCGGGTCGATCGCGCTCGGCGTCGGCGCGAGTATGAGCGACATGGGTAGCAACGTGACGATCCGGTCTGGCGACGGCGCGGTGAGCGGAGGCAGCGTGCAGCTTCGCGGCGGGAGCGGCCAGGACGTTGGCGGCGAGGTGTCTCTCACGGGCGGCGCGGGCAAGAGCACGGCTGGTGGCACCGTGCGCATCACGAGCGGCGAGAGCAGCGACGCGCCGAGTGGCGACGTGCAGATCGCGTCGGCGGAGTCATCTGCGACGCAGACGAGCGGCAGCGTGAGCATATCGTCTGGTGTGTCGCTGGGCGGCAGGCTCCGGCCGCATTGTGCTGTCATCGTCGACGGCGACAGGCGGCAGCGGCGGGGACGTGGAGGTGCGCGTGGGGTCTGGGTCGGCTAGCACTGGCGGCGACCGTGGTCGTGGTCGCCGGCGAGAGCGGCAGCGACACGGGCACAGGCGGTCGCATCTTGCTCACGGGCGGGTCTGGCAAGACCGGCGGCGACGTGGAAGTGAGCGGCGGCGGCGGGAGCGAGGTGTCTGGCGGCGCGGTGAAGATCGAGAGCGGCGGCGGATCGAGCGTGACGAGCGGCGACGTGGTGTGTCGAGTGCGAGTCTGGTTGCGAGCCAGACGAGCGGTCGGTGACGCTGTCTACGGGTTCGTCGACAGGCGGTGCGTCCGGGCGCGTGGAAGATCCAGACGTCTACGAGTGTGGGCGGCGCAGGCGGGTCGATCAGCGTGACGGTGGGGTCGGGCGACGACCCGGTCGGCGGCGACGTGCGCGTCTTCGCAGGCAACAGCACGAAAGAGGAGGTCGGCGTGGGCGGTCGCGTGACGGTTGTCCGGCGGCGTCGGCAGCGCGACGGGCGGGAACGTGGAAGTGCGCGGCGGCGTCGGGTCAGCGGAGCTGGGCGGGAGCGTGATCGTCGTGAGCGGCGACGGCGCGACGGCCACGAGCGGCGCGATCTGGATCGGCACGATGGACTCTGGTCCGTCGCAGACGAGTGGCGCCGTGAACGTGTCGACGGGCGTGTCTTTCGGCGGCGACTCTGGGAGCGTGACCGTGAGCAGCTCGCGCGCAGAGAAAGGCCACGGCGGGTCGATCTTGCTGAGCGTCGGGTCGGGAGACGCTGACGTGGGCGGCGACCGTGACGGTGCGCGCCGGCGAGGCGAGCGGGTCGGCTGGTGTGGGCGGTGCGGTGTCACTGACCGCTGGCGACGGCATTTCGACGGGCGGTGACGTGCGCATCTCTGGCGGCGCTGGCGTCCAGACTCGCGGCGGCAGCGTGCACTTGACGAGCGGCAGCGGTGACGCGGTGAGCAGTGGCGCCGTGGTCGTGGGCAGTGCGGCGTCGGGTGCGACCGAGACGAGCGGCGACGTGACGCTGTCTTCCGGCACGTCCGGCGGCGGTGCGTCCGGCATGGTGCGCATCTCGACGTCGGACGCGACGGGCGGCGCCGGTGGCTCGATCACGCTGAGCGTGGGCTCGGGCGACGACTCGGTGGGCGGCGCGCTGTTCGCGGGAGGCGGCAACAGCACGACGGGGACTGGCGGCGTGGTGCGTCTCTCGGGCGGCAGCGGCACGAACACTGGCGGCGACATGGAGTTGTCAGGCGGCGTTGGCGACAGCGTCCAAGGCGGCAGTGTGCGCGTGACGAGCGGGTCGGGCGCGGCTGCGACAAGCGGCGACGTGGTGCTTGCGAGCGCGGAGTCGGGTCCGAGTCAGACGAGCGGGAGTCTGACGCTGTCGTCCGGCGCGTCTCTCGGCGGCGACTCGGGTGTGGTGTCGATTATGACGTCTGCCGCACGGGTGGTGCGAGCGGGTCGATCACGCTGGCGGTCGGGAGCGGCGACGCGTCTGTCGGCGGCGCAGTGAGCGTGAGCGCAGGCAACAGCAGCGCGGAGCTGACCGGCGTGGGCGGCGCGATCAGTCTCACGGGCGGTTCGGGCACATCGACTGGCGGCGACATCTCGGTGCGTGGCGGTGCAGGCGACAGCTCGCTCGGCGGCAGCGTGTTGGTGACAAGCGGTGCTGGCGACGCGGCGACGAGCGGCGCCGTGGTGTGATCTCGAGCGCCGAGTCGGGTCCGAGCCAGACGAGCGGCAGCGTGAGCATATCGTCCGGTGTGTCGCTGGGCGGGGACTCTGGCGCCATCGTGGTGTCCACGTCGGACGCGTCTGGCGGTCGGAGCGGGTCGATCGCTCTCGTGGTCGGCAGCGGCGACGTCGAGGACAGCGGCGCGGTGGTGATTGCGAGCGGCAACAGCACGACTGACGGCAGCATGGGTGGGGCCGTTCGTGTGACTGGTGGGTCCGGGAAGGCGTACGGCGGCGACGTGTCGGTGTCTGGTGGGTCTGGCGAGACCGAGTCCGGCGGCAAGGTGTCGATCAGCAGCGGCGGCAGTGCGTCTGGCGCGAGCGGCGACGTGTCCGTGTCGACTGTCGGTGGCACCGGCGACAAGGCGAGCGGGTCGATCTTGCTGTCGACGAGTGGCTCGGAGAGCGCTGGGTCCGGGAGCTTGTCGCTCGTAACGTCGGATGCTGCGAGTGGCGAGAGCGGGTCGATCGCGCTCGGCGTCGGCGCGAGTATGAGCGACATGGGTAGCAACGTGACGATCCGGTCTGGCGACGGCGCGGTGAGCGGAGGCAGCGTGCAGCTTCGCGGCGGGAGCGGCCAGGACGTTGGCGGCGAGGTGTCTCTCACGGGCGGCGCGGGCAAGAGCACGGCTGGTGGCACCGTGCGCATCACGAGCGGCGAGAGCAGCGACGCGCCGAGTGGCGACGTGCAGATCGCGTCGGCGGAGTCATCTGCGACGCAGACGAGCGGCAGCGTGAGCATATCGTCTGGTGTGTCGCTGGGCGGCAGCTCCGGCCGCATTGTGCTGTCATCGTCGACGGCGACAGGCGGCAGCGGCGGGGACGTGGAGGTGCGCGTGGGGTCTGGGTCGGCTAGCACTGGCGGCGACGTGGTCGTGGTCGCCGGCGAGAGCGGCAGCGACACGGGCACAGGCGGTCGCATCTTGCTCACGGGCGGGTCTGGCAAGACCGGCGGCGACGTGGAAGTGAGCGGCGGCGGCGGGAGCGAGGTGTCTGGCGGCGCGGTGAAGATCGAGAGCGGCGGCGGATCGAGCGTGACGAGCGGCGACGTGGTGGTGTCGAGTGCGGAGTCTGGTGCGAGCCAGACGAGCGGGTCGGTGACGCTGTCTACGGGTTCGTCGACAGGCGGTGCGTCCGGGCGCGTGGAGATCCAGACGTCTACGAGTGTGGGCGGCGCAGGCGGGTCGATCAGCGTGACGGTGGGGTCGGGCGACGACCCGGTCGGCGGCGACGTGCGCGTCTTCGCAGGCAACAGCACGAAAGAGGAGGTCGGCGTGGGCGGTCGCGTGACGGTGTCCGGCGGCGTCGGCAGCGCGACGGGCGGGAACGTGGAAGTGCGCGGCGGCGTCGGGTCAGCGGAGCTGGGCGGGAGCGTGATCGTCGTGAGCGGCGACGGCGCGACGGCCACGAGCGGCGCGATCTGGATCGGCACGATGGACTCTGGTCCGTCGCAGACGAGTGGCGCCGTGAACGTGTCGACGGGCGTGTCTTTCGGCGGCGACTCTGGGAGCGTGACCGTGAGCAGCTCGCGCGCAGAGAAAGGCCACGGCGGGTCGATCTTGCTGAGCGTCGGGTCGGGAGACGCTGACGTGGGCGGCGACGTGACGGTGCGCGCCGGCGAGGCGAGCGGGTCGGCTGGTGTGGGCGGTGCGGTGTCACTGACCGCTGGCGACGGCATTTCGACGGGCGGTGACGTGCGCATCTCTGGCGGCGCTGGCGTCCAGACTCGCGGCGGCAGCGTGCACTTGACGAGCGGCAGCGGTGACGCGGTGAGCAGTGGCGCCGTGGTCGTGGGCAGTGCGGCGTCGGGTGCGACCGAGACGAGCGGCGACGTGACGCTGTCTTCCGGCACGTCCGGCGGCGGTGCGTCCGGCATGGTGCGCATCTCGACGTCGGACGCGACGGGCGGCGCCGGTGGCTCGATCACGCTGAGCGTGGGCTCGGGCGACGACTCGGTGGGCGGCGCGCTGTTCGCGGGAGGCGGCAACAGCACGACGGGGACTGGCGGCGTGGTGCGTCTCTCGGGCGGCAGCGGCACGAACACTGGCGGCGACATGGAGTTGTCAGGCGGCGTTGGCGACAGCGTCCAAGGCGGCAGTGTGCGCGTGACGAGCGGGTCGGGCGCGGCTGCGACAAGCGGCGACGTGGTGCTTGCGAGCGCGGAGTCGGGTCCGAGTCAGACGAGCGGGAGTCTGACGCTGTCGTCCGGCGCGTCTCTCGGCGGCGACTCGGGTGTGGTGTCGATTATGACGTCTGCCGCCACGGGTGGTGCGAGCGGGTCGATCACGCTGGCGGTCGGGAGCGGCGACGCGTCTGTCGGCGGCGCAGTGAGCGTGAGCGCAGGCAACAGCAGCGCGGAGCTGACCGGCGTGGGCGGCGCGATCAGTCTCACGGGCGGTTCGGGCACATCGACTGGCGGCGACATCTCGGTGCGTGGCGGTGCAGGCGACAGCTCGCTCGGCGGCAGCGTGTTGGTGACAAGCGGTGCTGGCGACGCGGCGACGAGCGGCGCCGTGGTGATCTCGAGCGCCGAGTCGGGTCCGAGCCAGACGAGCGGCAGCGTGAGCATATCGTCTGGTGTGTCGCTGGGCGGCAGCTCCGGCCGCATTGTGCTGTCATCGTCGACGGCGACAGGCGGCAGCGGCGGGGACGTGGAGGTGCGCGTGGGGTCTGGGTCGGCTAGCACTGGCGGCGACGTGGTCGTGGTCGCCGGCGAGAGCGGCAGCGACACGGGCACAGGCGGTCGCATCTTGCTCACGGGCGGGTCTGGCAAGACCGGCGGCGACGTGGAAGTGAGCGGCGGCGGCGGGAGCGAGGTGTCTGGCGGCGCGGTGAAGATCGAGAGCGGCGGCGGATCGAGCGTGACGAGCGGCGACGTGGTGGTGTCGAGTGCGGAGTCTGGTGCGAGCCAGACGAGCGGGTCGGTGACGCTGTCTACGGGTTCGTCGACAGGCGGTGCGTCCGGGCGCGTGGAGATCCAGACGTCTACGAGTGTGGGCGGCGCAGGCGGGTCGATCAGCGTGACGGTGGGGTCGGGCGACGACCCGGTCGGCGGCGACGTGCGCGTCTTCGCAGGCAACAGCACGAAAGAGGAGGTCGGCGTGGGCGGTCGCGTGACGGTGTCCGGCGGCGTCGGCAGCGCGACGGGCGGGAACGTGGAAGTGCGCGGCGGCGTCGGGTCAGCGGAGCTGGGCGGGAGCGTGATCGTCGTGAGCGGCGACGGCGCGACGGCCACGAGCGGCGCGATCTGGATCGGCACGATGGACTCTGGTCCGTCGCAGACGAGTGGCGCCGTGAACGTGTCGACGGGCGTGTCTTTCGGCGGCGACTCTGGGAGCGTGACCGTGAGCAGCTCGCGCGCAGAGAAAGGCCACGGCGGGTCGATCTTGCTGAGCGTCGGGTCGGGAGACGCTGACGTGGGCGGCGACGTGACGGTGCGCGCCGGCGAGGCGAGCGGGTCGGCTGGTGTGGGCGGTGCGGTGTCACTGACCGCTGGCGACGGCATTTCGACGGGCGGTGACGTGCGCATCTCTGGCGGCGCTGGCGTCCAGACTCGCGGCGGCAGCGTGCACTTGACGAGCGGCAGCGGTGACGCGGTGAGCAGTGGCGCCGTGGTCGTGGGCAGTGCGGCGTCGGGTGCGACCGAGACGAGCGGCGACGTGACGCTGTCTTCCGGCACGTCCGGCGGCGGTGCGTCCGGCATGGTGCGCATCTCGACGTCGGACGCGACGGGCGGCGCCGGTGGCTCGATCACGCTGAGCGTGGGCTCGGGCGACGACTCGGTGGGCGGCGCGCTGTTCGCGGGAGGCGGCAACAGCACGACGGGGACTGGCGGCGTGGTGCGTCTCTCGGGCGGCAGCGGCACGAACACTGGCGGCGACATGGAGTTGTCAGGCGGCGTTGGCGACAGCGTCCAAGGCGGCAGTGTGCGCGTGACGAGCGGGTCGGGCGCGGCTGCGACAAGCGGCGACGTGGTGCTTGCGAGCGCGGAGTCGGGTCCGAGTCAGACGAGCGGGAGTCTGACGCTGTCGTCCGGCGCGTCTCTCGGCGGCGACTCGGGTGTGGTGTCGATTATGACGTCTGCCGCCACGGGTGGTGCGAGCGGGTCGATCACGCTGGCGGTCGGGAGCGGCGACGCGTCTGTCGGCGGCGCAGTGAGCGTGAGCGCAGGCAACAGCAGCGCGGAGCTGACCGGCGTGGGCGGCGCGATCAGTCTCACGGGCGGTTCGGGCACATCGACTGGCGGCGACATCTCGGTGCGTGGCGGTGCAGGCGACAGCTCGCTCGGCGGCAGCGTGTTGGTGACAAGCGGTGCTGGCGACGCGGCGACGAGCGGCGCCGTGGTGATCTCGAGCGCCGAGTCGGGTCCGAGCCAGACGAGCGGCAGCGTGAGCATATCGTCCGGTGTGTCGCTGGGCGGGGACTCTGGCGCCATCGTGGTGTCCACGTCGGACGCGTCTGGCGGTCGGAGCGGGTCGATCGCTCTCGTGGTCGGCAGCGGCGACGTCGAGGACAGCGGCGCGGTGGTGATTGCGAGCGGCAACAGCACGACTGACGGCAGCATGGGTGGGGCCGTTCGTGTGACTGGTGGGTCCGGGAAGGCGTACGGCGGCGACGTGTCGGTGTCTGGTGGGTCTGGCGAGACCGAGTCCGGCGGCAAGGTGTCGATCAGCAGCGGCGGCAGTGCGTCTGGCGCGAGCGGCGACGTGTCCGTGTCGACTGTCGGTGGCACCGGCGACAAGGCGAGCGGGTCGATCTTGCTGTCGACGAGTGGCTCGGAGAGCGCTGGGTCCGGGAGCTTGTCGCTCGTAACGTCGGATGCTGCGAGTGGCGAGAGCGGGTCGATCGCGCTCGGCGTCGGCGCGAGTATGAGCGACATGGGTAGCAACGTGACGATCCGGTCTGGCGACGGCGCGGTGAGCGGAGGCAGCGTGCAGCTTCGCGGCGGGAGCGGCCAGGACGTTGGCGGCGAGGTGTCTCTCACGGGCGGCGCGGGCAAGAGCACGGCTGGTGGCACCGTGCGCATCACGAGCGGCGAGAGCAGCGACGCGCCGAGTGGCGACGTGCAGATCGCGTCGGCGGAGTCATCTGCGACGCAGACGAGCGGCAGCGTGAGCATATCGTCTGGTGTGTCGCTGGGCGGCAGCTCCGGCCGCATTGTGCTGTCATCGTCGACGGCGACAGGCGGCAGCGGCGGGGACGTGGAGGTGCGCGTGGGGTCTGGGTCGGCTAGCACTGGCGGCGACGTGGTCGTGGTCGCCGGCGAGAGCGGCAGCGACACGGGCACAGGCGGTCGCATCTTGCTCACGGGCGGGTCTGGCAAGACCGGCGGCGACGTGGAAGTGAGCGGCGGCGGCGGGAGCGAGGTGTCTGGCGGCGCGGTGAAGATCGAGAGCGGCGGCGGATCGAGCGTGACGAGCGGCGACGTGGTGGTGTCGAGTGCGGAGTCTGGTGCGAGCCAGACGAGCGGGTCGGTGACGCTGTCTACGGGTTCGTCGACAGGCGGTGCGTCCGGGCGCGTGGAGATCCAGACGTCTACGAGTGTGGGCGGCGCAGGCGGGTCGATCAGCGTGACGGTGGGGTCGGGCGACGACCCGGTCGGCGGCGACGTGCGCGTCTTCGCAGGCAACAGCACGAAAGAGGAGGTCGGCGTGGGCGGTCGCGTGACGGTGTCCGGCGGCGTCGGCAGCGCGACGGGCGGGAACGTGGAAGTGCGCGGCGGCGTCGGGTCAGCGGAGCTGGGCGGGAGCGTGATCGTCGTGAGCGGCGACGGCGCGACGGCCACGAGCGGCGCGATCTGGATCGGCACGATGGACTCTGGTCCGTCGCAGACGAGTGGCGCCGTGAACGTGTCGACGGGCGTGTCTTTCGGCGGCGACTCTGGGAGCGTGACCGTGAGCAGCTCGCGCGCAGAGAAAGGCCACGGCGGGTCGATCTTGCTGAGCGTCGGGTCGGGAGACGCTGACGTGGGCGGCGACGTGACGGTGCGCGCCGGCGAGGCGAGCGGGTCGGCTGGTGTGGGCGGTGCGGTGTCACTGACCGCTGGCGACGGCATTTCGACGGGCGGTGACGTGCGCATCTCTGGCGGCGCTGGCGTCCAGACTCGCGGCGGCAGCGTGCACTTGACGAGCGGCAGCGGTGACGCGGTGAGCAGTGGCGCCGTGGTCGTGGGCAGTGCGGCGTCGGGTGCGACCGAGACGAGCGGCGACGTGACGCTGTCTTCCGGCACGTCCGGCGGCGGTGCGTCCGGCATGGTGCGCATCTCGACGTCGGACGCGACGGGCGGCGCCGGTGGCTCGATCACGCTGAGCGTGGGCTCGGGCGACGACTCGGTGGGCGGCGCGCTGTTCGCGGGAGGCGGCAACAGCACGACGGGGACTGGCGGCGTGGTGCGTCTCTCGGGCGGCAGCGGCACGAACACTGGCGGCGACATGGAGTTGTCAGGCGGCGTTGGCGACAGCGTCCAAGGCGGCAGTGTGCGCGTGACGAGCGGGTCGGGCGCGGCTGCGACAAGCGGCGACGTGGTGCTTGCGAGCGCGGAGTCGGGTCCGAGTCAGACGAGCGGGAGTCTGACGCTGTCGTCCGGCGCGTCTCTCGGCGGCGACTCGGGTGTGGTGTCGATTATGACGTCTGCCGCCACGGGTGGTGCGAGCGGGTCGATCACGCTGGCGGTCGGGAGCGGCGACGCGTCTGTCGGCGGCGCAGTGAGCGTGAGCGCAGGCAACAGCAGCGCGGAGCTGACCGGCGTGGGCGGCGCGATCAGTCTCACGGGCGGTTCGGGCACATCGACTGGCGGCGACATCTCGGTGCGTGGCGGTGCAGGCGACAGCTCGCTCGGCGGCAGCGTGTTGGTGACAAGCGGTGCTGGCGACGCGGCGACGAGCGGCGCCGTGGTGATCTCGAGCGCCGAGTCGGGTCCGAGCCAGACGAGCGGCAGCGTGAGCATATCGTCCGGTGTGTCGCTGGGCGGGGACTCTGGCGCCATCGTGGTGTCCACGTCGGACGCGTCTGGCGGTCGGAGCGGGTCGATCGCTCTCGTGGTCGGCAGCGGCGACGTCGAGGACAGCGGCGCGGTGGTGATTGCGAGCGGCAACAGCACGACTGACGGCAGCATGGGTGGGGCCGTTCGTGTGACTGGTGGGTCCGGGAAGGCGTACGGCGGCGACGTGTCGGTGTCTGGTGGGTCTGGCGAGACCGAGTCCGGCGGCAAGGTGTCGATCAGCAGCGGCGGCAGTGCGTCTGGCGCGAGCGGCGACGTGTCCGTGTCGACTGTCGGTGGCACCGGCGACAAGGCGAGCGGGTCGATCTTGCTGTCGACGAGTGGCTCGGAGAGCGCTGGGTCCGGGAGCTTGTCGCTCGTAACGTCGGATGCTGCGAGTGGCGAGAGCGGGTCGATCGCGCTCGGCGTCGGTGCGAGTATGAGCGACATGGGTAGCAACGTGACGATCCGGTCTGGCGACGGCGCGGTGAGCGGAGGCAGCGTGCAGCTTCGCGGCGGGAGCGGCCAGGACGTTGGCGGCGAGGTGTCTCTCACGGGCGGCGCGGGCAAGAGCACGGCTGGTGGCACCGTGCGCATCACGAGCGGCGAGAGCAGCGACGCGCCGAGTGGCGACGTGCAGATCGCGTCGGCGGAGTCATCTGCGACGCAGACGAGCGGCAGCGTGAGCATATCGTCTGGTGTGTCGCTGGGCGGCAGCTCCGGCCGCATTGTGCTGTCATCGTCGACGGCGACAGGCGGCAGCGGCGGGGACGTGGAGGTGCGCGTGGGGTCTGGGTCGGCTAGCACTGGCGGCGACGTGGTCGTGGTCGCCGGCGAGAGCGGCAGCGACACGGGCACAGGCGGTCGCATCTTGCTCACGGGCGGGTCTGGCAAGACCGGCGGCGACGTGGAAGTGAGCGGCGGCGGCGGGAGCGAGGTGTCTGGCGGCGCGGTGAAGATCGAGAGCGGCGGCGGATCGAGCGTGACGAGCGGCGACGTGGTGGTGTCGAGTGCGGAGTCTGGTGCGAGCCAGACGAGCGGGTCGGTGACGCTGTCTACGGGTTCGTCGACAGGCGGTGCGTCCGGGCGCGTGGAGATCCAGACGTCTACGAGTGTGGGCGGCGCAGGCGGGTCGATCAGCGTGACGGTGGGGTCGGGCGACGACCCGGTCGGCGGCGACGTGCGCGTCTTCGCAGGCAACAGCACGAAAGAGGAGGTCGGCGTGGGCGGTCGCGTGACGGTGTCCGGCGGCGTCGGCAGCGCGACGGGCGGGAACGTGGAAGTGCGCGGCGGCGTCGGGTCAGCGGAGCTGGGCGGGAGCGTGATCGTCGTGAGCGGCGACGGCGCGACGGCCACGAGCGGCGCGATCTGGATCGGCACGATGGACTCTGGTCCGTCGCAGACGAGTGGCGCCGTGAACGTGTCGACGGGCGTGTCTTTCGGCGGCGACTCTGGGAGCGTGACCGTGAGCAGCTCGCGCGCAGAGAAAGGCCACGGCGGGTCGATCTTGCTGAGCGTCGGGTCGGGAGACGCTGACGTGGGCGGCGACGTGACGGTGCGCGCCGGCGAGGCGAGCGGGTCGGCTGGTGTGGGCGGTGCGGTGTCACTGACCGCTGGCGACGGCATTTCGACGGGCGGTGACGTGCGCATCTCTGGCGGCGCTGGCGTCCAGACTCGCGGCGGCAGCGTGCACTTGACGAGCGGCAGCGGTGACGCGGTGAGCAGTGGCGCCGTGGTCGTGGGCAGTGCGGCGTCGGGTGCGACCGAGACGAGCGGCGACGTGACGCTGTCTTCCGGCACGTCCGGCGGCGGTGCGTCCGGCATGGTGCGCATCTCGACGTCGGACGCGACGGGCGGCGCCGGTGGCTCGATCACGCTGAGCGTGGGCTCGGGCGACGACTCGGTGGGCGGCGCGCTGTTCGCGGGAGGCGGCAACAGCACGACGGGGACTGGCGGCGTGGTGCGTCTCTCGGGCGGCAGCGGCACGAACACTGGCGGCGACATGGAGTTGTCAGGCGGCGTTGGCGACAGCGTCCAAGGCGGCAGTGTGCGCGTGACGAGCGGGTCGGGCGCGGCTGCGACAAGCGGCGACGTGGTGCTTGCGAGCGCGGAGTCGGGTCCGAGTCAGACGAGCGGGAGTCTGACGCTGTCGTCCGGCGCGTCTCTCGGCGGCGACTCGGGTGTGGTGTCGATTATGACGTCTGCCGCCACGGGTGGTGCGAGCGGGTCGATCACGCTGGCGGTCGGGAGCGGCGACGCGTCTGTCGGCGGCGCAGTGAGCGTGAGCGCAGGCAACAGCAGCGCGGAGCTGACCGGCGTGGGCGGCGCGATCAGTCTCACGGGCGGTTCGGGCACATCGACTGGCGGCGACATCTCGGTGCGTGGCGGTGCAGGCGACAGCTCGCTCGGCGGCAGCGTGTTGGTGACAAGCGGTGCTGGCGACGCGGCGACGAGCGGCGCCGTGGTGATCTCGAGCGCCGAGTCGGGTCCGAGCCAGACGAGCGGCAGCGTGAGCATATCGTCCGGTGTGTCGCTGGGCGGGGACTCTGGCGCCATCGTGGTGTCCACGTCGGACGCGTCTGGCGGTCGGAGCGGGTCGATCGCTCTCGTGGTCGGCAGCGGCGACGTCGAGGACAGCGGCGCGGTGGTGATTGCGAGCGGCAACAGCACGACTGACGGCAGCATGGGTGGGGCCGTTCGTGTGACTGGTGGGTCCGGGAAGGCGTACGGCGGCGACGTGTCGGTGTCTGGTGGGTCTGGCGAGACCGAGTCCGGCGGCAAGGTGTCGATCAGCAGCGGCGGCAGTGCGTCTGGCGCGAGCGGCGACGTGTCCGTGTCGACTGTCGGTGGCACCGGCGACAAGGCGAGCGGGTCGATCTTGCTGTCGACGAGTGGCTCGGAGAGCGCTGGGTCCGGGAGCTTGTCGCTCGTAACGTCGGATGCTGCGAGTGGCGAGAGCGGGTCGATCGCGCTCGGCGTCGGCGCGAGTACGAGTCAGCTATCCGGTTCGATTCGACTTACTAGCGGAAACAACCTTCAAGATGGCGCTGGCGGTAACGTGACTGTCAATGGTGGTGGTGCGATGGCTACCGGTGGTGGCGTTTTTCTTGGTGGCGGCGAATCGCTCGAAAGTACCGGCGGAGACATCGAAGTCAGCAGCGGCGGCAGTTTGAGCAAGGACAGCGGCGATATCCGGCTGACGACGTCGTCTGGCAACGTTGGCTCAAGCGGCAGCATCTCGATTTCGACAGGCTCTGCGAACGACGGCTCCTCAGGCGATGTCGTGATTGCAAGTTACGACGCGGCAAACGGCAACAGCGGTTGGATCAACATCACGTCCGGATCTGGCGACGCGGTGATGAGCGGCGGCATTTCCCTTGCGAGTGGCAGCTCCTCGAATCCGGTTGGTGTTGGCGGTGTCATGGAGCTCTCCGGCGGCAGCGGATACGACATCGGCGGAAGTGTCGAGATATCCGGTGGTGTGGGTGACAATGTTGCTGGTGGCAACGTGTCACTGTCGAGCGGCGCCAGCACAGCCTCCCCGACCGGTGCGATTGTGCTGTCAACCGCAGCTTCGACGTCTCAGCCAAGTGGCGCTATCGTGATCGCAAGTGGATCGTCTGGAGGCGCGGAGTCCGGCAGCGTGTACGTGTCGACAGCAGATGCACCCGACGGAAAAGCCGGCAATGTGCTGATCGGAGCAGGAGCAGGAGGCGTTGTGGACGCAGGCGAGGTCCACATCACTGGCGGCTCGGGCTCAAACGAGGACAGCAAAGGCGGACGTGTTCTCCTTGCTGGTGGCGCAGGAAAGAGCTCCGGCGGCGACGTAGAGATCACTGCTGGATCCGGCTTGTCGTCCGCCGGTGGGATCATTCGGCTCCTCAGTGGCACTGGTGACGGCGCAACGAGTGGCGACATTCTCGTCGCGACGGCCGATGCAGGCGTGGACCACAGTAGTGGATCCATCGGCTTTCTCACTGGTGCAGCGGATGGCGGCGACTCCGGCGACATTACGTTCACAACCTCAGCGGCGCGAAGTGGTGCAGCAGGGTCGATCCTATTCAACGTCGGAAAGTCCGAGAGCGGTGATGCTGGCGAAGTGAGCATCATTGCTGGAGAGAACGCGCAAGACGGCAGCATTGGCGGTCACCTGACGCTTCGTGCTGGCAGCGGCGCAGATATCGGCGGCGAAGTGGCACTGACGGCAGGTGCAGGCGGCACTGGCACCGGTGGCAATGTGACGATCACGAGCGGCTCAAGCACAAGTGCGTCGACTGGGTCGATCTTGATTGCAAGCGCACACTCCGACTCGGCCATGGCGAGTGGTTCGATCACGCTATCGACTGGCACATCCAGTGGCGGGGATACTGGTAGCATCTCGCTGGCGACGTCGGCAGCGGACGGTGGCGTCGCAGGATCGATCTCGCTCAGTCTCGGTTCTGCGAACACGATTGACGGCGGCGTCTTGTCACTCGAGGCCGGACCAAGTACGAACCCCGATGGCACTGGCGGCAAGGTGATGATCACCGGCGGAAAAGGCGAATATGCCGGCGGCGATGTGGTGATCAGCAGCGGAACGAGCGACCCCGGCGTCGGCGGCAACGTCTTCATCTCGAGCGCAGCTGGCACAGGCGGCAAGAGCGGCAACGTTGAGATTTCGACTGCTTCTGGTGGCGAGAAGAAAGCAAGTGGGTCGCTGACGCTGTCGTCTGGGACCTCGAACGAAGGCGACAGTGGCGCGATCTCGCTTTCGACGTCGAACGCTGTAAGCGGTGCAGGCGGCTCGATCTCACTCAGCGTTGGGAGCGGCGACGCTCAAACTGGCGGTGCCGTGACTGTGGCAGCCGGTGCAAGCACGCACGACGATGGCACTGGTGGCTCTATTACGCTCGCAGGAGGCGTTGGCACAGACATCGGTGGCAGCGTTGTGTTGACTGGAGGTGATGGCGACAGCGTTGTTGGCGGAAACGTTAACATCACCAGCGGCAGCAGTTCGGCATCGTCAAGTGGCGACGTCACGATTGCAAGTGCCGCTTCCAGTTCGCACAGTGGCTCGATTTTGCTGTCGACGGGAGTTTCGAGCAGCGGAAACGCCGGCAATATCTCGCTTGCGACTGCGGATACGGCTGACGGCCGGAGTGGCTCGATCGTGCTTCGTGTCGGCTCCAGTGACGACGACGTATCAGCAGAGCTCAGGCTTCAAGGAGGCGACAATGCGCGCTCTGAGAGCTCAGGTGGCACGGTTTCAGTCGTTGCAGGAGGTGGCACGCTCAACGGTGGCACGCTTCGTCTCTTTGGTGGCGCTGCTGGTAGCGGCAAAGGTGGCGATGTTCGCATCAGCACTGGCGTCGGTGAGAGTGCAGCAAGTGGCGACGTTGAGATCGGCAGTGCAGATGCAGGTTCTGGGCAAGCGAGCGGCGTGCTGGCGTTCAAGACCGGTACATCTGACAGCGGCAACTCTGGCAACATCACGATCCAGACATCTGCGGCATCGACTGGTCACGGCGGGTCGATTGTGCTCAGTGTCGGGACTGGCGACGACGTTGTCGGTGGTGACGTCGTCGTTAGTGCCGGCGAAGCGACTGGTGACGCGAGCATTGGCGGCAAGGTCGCGCTTGTTGGCGGCACTGGGAAGACCGGCGGCATTGTAACTCTGACCGGCGGAATCGGCGACGAACTCGGTGGCGGTAACGTTTTCGTGACGAGCGGCGCCGGTACAAGTTTGAAGAGCGGCGACGTGGTGATCGCAACAGCCGAGGCTGGCGGAGCGGCAGTGAGTGGCTCGCTCGACCTCGCAACGGGTGCGGCAAGCGCTGGCAGCTCTGGCTCTGTGTCGATCCGTACGTCAGACGCAACTGGAGGAAGCGCGGGTTCTATTACGATGTCTGCTGGCTCCGGCGATGTTGGCGACGGCAGTACTATCAAGCTGCAGGCTGGCACCAGCACCGACGCGACCGGCACCGGCGGCCAAATGACGCTCACGGGCGGTGAAGGCACCAAGGTCGGCGGCGACGTCGAGATCACTGGCGGCTCTGGAGTCGAACAGCTCGGCGGCAGTGTTCACATCACAAGTGGCAACGGTACGAGCGCAACAAGTGGCGACGTGTTGATCCGAACTGCAGAGTCCGGTCCAGACCAGACGAGTGGTGCCGTGAGCATTTACTCGGGCGTCTCGAACGGCGGGAGCTCAGGGAACGTGAGCATTAGCTCTTCAAGTGCGAGTAAAGGCCGTGGCGGGTCCGTGAGTTTGAGCGTCGGCACTGGTGACGGCGATGTCGGCGGCGCGGTGAGCATTACCAGTGGCGCGACAACTGGCGCAAACGGAGTCGGTGGCGCAGTGGCAATTGTCAGTGGTAGCGGCGATCAAAAAGGTGGGGACATTGAGCTCACTGGAGGCAGCAGCAGCAGCTCGGGTAGTGGCGGTGACGTCCGCATCACGAGCGGATCGGGCGAGTCAGCAGCGAGTGGAAACGTTGAGATCACCACAGCTCCATCTGGCGAGGCGCAGTCAAGTGGGTCGCTGACGTTTGCATCCGGGACATCCAGCAGCGGTGACTCTGGCGGAATGGTGTTTAATACATCTGACGCCACAAGTGGCAAGGCTGGATCGATTGCGCTCCACGTTGGCAGCGGGGACAGCGTCGAAGCCGGGTCAGTGAGTATCACAAGTGGCGGCAGCTCCACTGGTGTCGGCGGACTGCTTGCGCTTGTTGGCGGTTCCGGATCAACAGTCGGTGGCATGGTCGACATTCGCGGCGGCGCGGGACGCGAAGAACGTGGTGGCGACGTCCAGATCTTGAGCGGCGGCAGTGAGACGACGACAAGCGGCAACGTCTTGATCGGAAGCGCGGCGTCTGGGACGGACCAAACGAGCGGTGCTGTGAGCATCTTCTCTGGCGTCTCGACTGGCGGTACCTCTGGAGGCATCAACATCACAACGTCGGACGCGACACTCGGCAGTGCTGGCGCTATCATCGTGGCAGCTGGATCTGGTGACGCAGCTGAAGGCGGTGCAGTCACCATCACCTCTGGTTCAAGCTCGAGTCTCGTTGATGGAGTCGGCGGCAAGCTTTTGCTCTCCGGTGGCACTGGCGGTCAGACTGGTGGAAGTGTCGCGATTACAGGCGGCGACGGCGTAGCAAGTCACGGTGGAGACGTCACGATCCTCAGTGGCGCTGGCGAAGCAGCAACGAGCGGGAACGTCTTGATCGGAACTGCCAAGTCGGGTCCCGGACAAACGAGCGGAACGCTGACGCTATCGACAGGCGAGTCGGCCAGCGGTGACTCGGGTGAGATCTTCATCACGACCTCGACTGCTGTCGATGGCAAAGCCGGCTGGATCAGCATTGCCGTTGGCAGTGGTAACGTCGCCGACGGTGGCACTGTCAGTATCCTCGCTGGCAAGAGCACGCATGATGCTGGCACGGGTGGATCGGCAATCATCACTGGCGGTGAAGGTGCAGCTGGCGGTGATGTTGTGATCACTGGTGGCACTGCCGCGAATTCGACTGGCGGCACGGTGCTAATCACGAGTGGGTCGAGCAACGGCGGTCGCAGCGCGCGAGTACTGCTTCAATCTGGACCAGCAGCCGATGGGTTTGACTCGGGATCAGTCGAGCTCGTCTCGAGCGACAGCTCCGGCGAAGGACGCAGCGGCGATCTCTCTTTTGCGACTGGTCGTGCAGCAGATGCCACTGCTGGCTCGTTCCGCGTCTCAATCGGCGACTCGAACACCACCGGCGCAGGTGGCGATGTCGTGCTTCACGCCGGCGCGAACCTGAAAGACACGGGGGGCTCGATTGTTGTGATACCTGGCGAAGGCTCAACGGACTCGACACATGGCTCGTTCCGTGTCGAGTACCCAAGCGCCACCGCACTGCTGTCTGTGTCGAGCAACCGCGTGGTCGTGGACAACGTGCCGTACGTGAGCCTCACGTCGCTGGCAACGCTGGACATCAAAGCGACGACCGAGCTCTCGTTCACAGGCACGGCTACGAACATCCTCGGTGGCCCGCTCACCGTCGACTCGAACGACTTTGCCGTCACGTACGAAGGCACGTCGATGCTGCAAGTAGTGGCCACGACCGGTGACGTGAGCTTCCAAGGAGACCTCGCGCTCAACAAGAGCGCTGCGTCGATTCTCCACGATGGCGAGTCGCTCACGCTCTCGACACCGAGTCTCATGGTGCCAGGGGCGAGTACCGAGTTCTCCAGCGCAGCAGTGAGCTTCTCTGGCGCTGGCGTCGACTTCAAAGGCTCAAAGGTGGACTTCTCCGGTGCCGCAGTGGCATTCTCCGCCGCGACTGCAGTTGACGTGAAGGGCGATACTACGTTCTCGGCCGGCAAAGCGACGTTCTCGGGCTCGTCCGTCGAGTTTGCAACGTCAAAGGTCGTGCTCTCGGGCGTCGGGACTGCGCCAACTGCTTCGACGCCGTGCAGCGCTGGCGAAATTCGCTTCGACAACACGGGACTCTACCTCTGCGACAGCGAAGCAAAGTGGCGCTATGTCGTCATGGACCCCCTGCAGTAATCGAGCACAGACACGAGTGGACGTGGGCAAAGTGGCGCGTGAGCACTCGTCAAGACAGCGCAAGGAGAAAAGATAAGACACGTAGCAACTGCTCTCTAATGATTCAATACAACCACAACATTGACAAACAACAAGAGATCTCTGTCGCCTTAGCTCGCACTACTCTACATCGTTGATTCTCACCTCCACTGATCCACTGCTGCTCTCCAAGTCGACTGGATCACTCAATTGTGTCTAGTCAGTGGAGGCGTCTCACTCGTCTACATGGTCGATCAATCAGTCACTCACTCTCGTCAGTCTTGGACTGGCCGCTCTTGCGTGGTCAACACAACTGGTCGTCGTGCGAGACGCTCGTAGAGCGCAGCATACTGCGGCACGCTCTTTGCGCGCGAGAAGCGCTCGACGACAGTCTGTCGCGCGTTCTGTCCGAGACGCGTCCAGCGCGCTGGGTCATTCACGAGCGACTCGACTGCCGTGCGCATGGCGTCTGGTGTTGCGTCGCGGAGCACGATGCCGTTGTAGTTGTCGACGAGGTACTCGCCTGTGCCGCCAGCGCGGAAGCCGATCACCGGGAGTCCGACGCTCATGGCTTCGAGGCCAGCGATGCCGAGCGTCTCCGAGAAGCTCGGGAGGAAGTACGCGTGCATGCGCTGGAGCTCGCGCGCCACTTGCGCCTCGTTATCGTAGATCCCGTCTGCGAACGCCACGACGTGTGCGAGGTCCCAGTCGCGCGCGAGCGTCTGCAAGTGCGTCTTGAGCGCGCCGTCACCGACGACGCGGAAGCGGCAGTGCGAGCACATCGGCGCAACGGCTCTGGCCATCGCGAGCACGAGACCGACCGACTTTTCTGTCGCGATGCGGCCGACGTAGCCGACAACAAAGTGCTGGCGAGATGGCGACTGCCGCAGCACTCGCTCGAGCGATGACAGCGATGGTGGTGGCGATGGTGGCGATAGTGGCGACGGTGCAAAGACATCCGTGTCGATGCCGGTCGAGAGCACGTACGTCTTGCGCGTTCGCAGCGCACGCACGACCGACGGGTGCGAGGCAGCAAAGTACGACGGCGACAGCACAGCGTCCACGTCGACCAGCGTCGGGTGCAAGTTGGCGAGCTCCATCACGACCGACCGCACGCCTGCGAGACGCGCTGCGAGCACGAGACACGTGTCGCCGATGCTCCGCGCGTTCGCAAACAGGAGCACGCCGTCGCGACACGACTCGAGCTCGCGCGTGATGTTCTGCCAGTACACGGCAGCGACGCGCGCAGGTATCGCCTCAAGCTGTGCGGCGTCTCGAGGCGACAGCGCTGCAGCCGCGTGCCGCGCGTGCGGGAGAACGGCGTAGAGCTGGTCGAGCAGGAATGCGTGGGCGTTCAACGGCGTCAGTCCGTGCAGCTGGCTGTCTTCGTACGTCGCCTTGGCGAGCATGTGTGTGTATATGAGCGCGTGCGTGTGTATGTGCATAAGAGCAGGAGTAGCGGGCAGTAGCGTGGGCGAGTGCAGTCAGTACGAGAGCACACAACACTGTCTGTCAGGCGCGCCATCGATCGACTAGCTATGACAGACGCGTCCACTCGAGCACGACACAGCACATCTCAGCACACAAAGCACAAGGCACAAGGCACGACACAACAACAACAGCACGTGTAGCAACACACAGAGACGCACGCACCGTCAGCTCGACTGTGTGTAGACTGACGTTCAGAGCCCGCAGCGCTCGCTTCATCGGCGTGTCGCCCTGCGCGTTCTCGAACGCCTTCATCTGGAACGCGAACGTCGGAGAGGCCGTGGCAGTGTGCTGGAGACTGCCACTGCTATCGATACTGCAATTGTTGTTGCTGTTGCTGTGATGTTGAGCTGTGGGTCCGAGCGCATGCATGAGTTGCAGCCACATGCGCTTCTGTCCGTCGATCGGTCCCGCCATGGTGCCGACAAAGCACACTGGGATGACAGGACATACCGATGTTGTTGCTACTGCTGCTGTTGTTGTTGCAGACGCTGCCGCAGTTGCTGACAGTGCTGTAGTGCTGGCTGGTGTGCTCTGTGACTGCCCGTGTGGCTGTGCTGCTGCCGCATAGCTGGCTTGCCTATCACGAAGAAGCTCCGTCACGGACGACAAGGCAACAGTTGACTGCGACTGCGCCTTTGACCGCGACCGATGCAAGTTCACGAGCGTCACGGGTCGCTTCTCGCTCGCCTGCAGCTCGTAGTGCCACTCGCGCGACAAGCCTCGCTGCGGCACGACGACCTCGATGTGCAGCACTGTCGCGCCGCCTGGCACTGCCGTGTCGTCCCACGCAAAGAGCGCGAACGTGATGAAGTGGGTCCCTGGCACGAGGCCCATGAGCACAAAGTCCGACGCGGTGTCTGTGAACCGGTGTCCGCCTGGCGGCAGCTTCTCGCTTGTGACGAGCAAGTAGCCGTCGCGCGGGATGCGAAAGCCGTTGTGCGTCGCGAAGCGCACTGGCAAGTGCTCGAGCGTCGACGCATTCGCGGTGACGTGCCACCACGAGTGGTTGACTGGGAGCGTGATCTCGAGGGGGAGAGTTGGTCTGGACAACAGTATGTCCGGCGATCGTGCATGTTCGCGAGCGCGTGTATGTGCTTTTGTTGCTGCTGCTGCTGGTTGTTGCTGTGTTACAGAAGTTGCTGGCACTGATGGATCTGCAGTCCACGCAGACACAGTCTCGGTATTTGCTGCTCTTGTGGCTGCCATTCTTGTTGTTGTTGCTCTTGTTGCTGGTGTTGCTGTTGCGTGTGTTGGTTGCGGCAAGTGTGCACGTTGCAAGAGTCGAGCAGTCGATAGAGCTGCGCTGTCGTGACGACTCGCAAGTGTGTGTGCACGCGCGCACGATACATGGAGCATCGTCGCTAGCAGCAGCAAACAGAGTAGCGACTGGATGCGGTGCCTCGACATCACCGATTGTTGTGGCCGTGCAATTGCAGCAGCTGCCATCGTCGCTGTGGTTGCTGTTGTCGTTGTCGTTGTCGTCGCTGCCACTGCAGAGTGTCGTATTCGTGCTGGAGTGTGCGCCATGTTCGACGCGTGTGTGTCAGTGCGCATGAGCACGCGAGATCGCATGCGTGTCCTAGAGCGCTCGAGCTCAGGTGCATGCGTGAGCGTGAGCGTGCAAGCAACTGGCGATGATGATCGGTGCTTTGATCCATCGGTCAATCGCTCGCGCATCAAGCCAAGCGTCGCGATCTTTGTAGTGAGTGGTCCACACCAGTGACACCACCAGCAGCAGCAGCACTAGCATGTTCGCCAACTTTGACAAATCTGCAAGACCATGAGTCTGCAGCTGAATGGAGCCTGGAGCCTAGGGTGTCTATACGTCACTGTTGCGTCGGTGCTCTCGTCTAGCATTGATGCGTCGAGAGTCGATGTGTGTGTGCGTCGTTGTGGCAACTTGCCGTGTTTTCTTGACTGCGTCGAGTGCAGTCGAGTCGAGACCAGACTGGAGAAGTCACCAAAGCATTGATACTAGTGCTCATGCGAACCGAGTGCAGGTGCAAGTCCATGCCAAGTCAAGCAATTTGAAGCAAAGCCTCGATGTGCATCGATCGGATCGAGGCAGTCAGTCAGCCAGTGAGTCCAAGTCCAGTCCAGTCGAGTCCAGTCTCCAGTCTGGTTCAATCGAGTCGAGTCGAGTGGGCAGTTCAGTCGAACGCTTTGCTCAGCTGAGCGCAGTTAGTCGAGTCACACACACACATTCTCCTCGGAGGTCGTCGTCGTTGCTGTTGCGTTTGTTGCGTCTGTTGTGACTGACTGACGGACTGACTGACTCGTGCACTGTTGGACGGGCTCAGGACTTGTGATCGTTGGTCGTGTCCATGGACAACGACGATCTCGTTTACTCATTCTTCGGTCTTCTGGAGATCGATAGCGGACAGCGCGACTGAGTATGGATGAGAGTGAGTGGGTGTTGTATTGATACAAAGAGATCGAAGGTCGCTCTCTCGTGCGCTTCTTGTCAAAAGACTACTGCTCGCTGCAACCAGCGCGTAGCAGAATAGATAGATGGTGGTGGTGGTCGTCTAGCTCTGATTCGCAAGCGCGAGGACGTGGCGCGCCGACTCGAGCGACACGGCGCTGTCGCAGCACACTTTCGGCGCCGGCTTGAGCGGCAACTCGGGCGTCGCACTGTGCACGAGCTGCTTCACGAGCGTCGGACCCGTTGCGTGCGCGTTCTCTTTCAAGACCACGAGGCCGCGCGGACGGCCGATCGACTCGTCAATCTTCTGCATCGCCTCAAACACGAGCGGCAGGCGCACCCAGTGCGGCGGGTACTTGAACCGCGCAACATCGAGCAGCAAGACCATGTCGTTCTCTTCGTGGTAGCCACCAATGGGCGAGAAGTGGCCGTCGCCCGTCTGCCCCAGGACCTTGCGGCTGTAGTTGAGCACGACGATCTCGTTGCTCGTGGCGCAGCTGCGCTTGACGATCGCGCGAAACGCGTCGAGCGAGAGCGACTCGTCGGCGCGGAGGTCGTCCGTCAGGACGCCGTTGCAGCGCGCGAGGCAGATGAACTCGGACAAGCTGATGCCTTTCTCCTTCGCGACGCTCAGCGACGTGCAGCAGTCAAAGAGCTCTTCGCTGAACCAGCGCCACGGCCCTTTCCAGAGCCGCCCAGGGTCGATCTGGAGCGCGTTCAAGCACATCGCGAGCGTCGCGAGGCCGCAGAACGCTGGTTCGGCCTGCGTGATGAACTGCTCTGCGAGCGGGAAGTAGATCTGCATGTAGTTGCTCGCGCTGTTGATCGCCTGTGTGAAGAGCTTGCGGCCTTCCGGACTCGAGAACGCGATGCAGTCCTGCGGCAAGTGCCGGCGGTGGAACGACGACTCGAATGCGACGGACGACGACGTCGGCGTCACGTGCGTGTGGTGGTGCACAGGCGCAGGGCTCGAGCTCGTCACGACGACCTCTGCAGTTGCTGGCGCTGCGACGACAGTCGCGTTGTCGAGCTGGTTCGACGGCGCGAGACGCGCGTTCGCAGCGAGTGCCTCTGCCTCTTGCTGCTCTTTCAGGCGCTTCGTCTTGCAGCCGCACTCCATGTCCATCGGGAGCTCGCACTCGGTCGCGGCTGCCGCGTTTTGCCGCAGCGCAGCGTGCTTCTTGCTGCTGCTAGCGGCCGACGACTTCTTGATGCGCACGTGCAGCGCCTGTGCAACGCGCGGCTTGGCGGTCGCGGTCTGCCGCACCTGGCGGCTGTGGAACTCTGCGGCTGGGAGACTCGCCGCGGCGGAGGACGCTACGACTGCTGCGCTCGACCGGGACTTGGCGATGTGTGCAAATGGCGAGCGGCGGTGGCTCTGGTGGAGCTGCTGGTAGATCGGCGCTTGCTGCCGGAGCTTGCGCTGCTGCTGCTCGTGCTGATCGTGCAAGTGCGCAGCGAGGCTCGAGACGAACGCGAGGTCCGCGGCGCTCGCAGACACGCTCAAACCGCTCGCTGCTGCTGCGGTCGCAAGGCGCGGCGCAATGCTCGTGCTGCTGCTGCTGCGCGTCGCGCCTGTGCGCGCGGACTCGTGGCTCGAAATGCGGCTGTGCGCATCGGCGCCAGCGGCGCTCAGACTCGCGCTGATCAACTGGTGGCTGCTGCTATTGGTGCTGCCGCTCGTGCTGAGCGCAGTCGCGCCGCGGCAACGGATGAGCTCGCGGCTTCGTGCCAACATGTCACCGAGTATTTATACGGATACGTGTGCTACTGCTGCGTGTGCCTGGCGCGCGAGGACGAGTGAGAGCCGATAAGAGTGGGGATGGATGTGTGCGAGGGCGGACGATCGGTCGTTCGCAGCGCGACTTGGAGAGTGAGCAAGCGCGAGGACGCTCGCACGCTCGCTTGAGAAGGGAGGAAGAGGAGGTCGCCGCTCGTTCGTTGTGGTCTATCGGTCGAGGTCGAGGAATGGCTCTCGCGCTCTTTTCACCGGCTCACGTCAAGCGTGTGGCCGCTGGTCCAGAAAGTCAAGGCCGACCGTGTGCTTGCACAAACGCCTTAATCATACAGTTTTCAAGTTGAAACGAGGAAGCGAAACCACGCATCAGAATTTCCAGATCGAGAAAGTCAAAGGCGCTCTGAGTTTCTGGTTGAGCGCGTGCCTCGAGCGAATCAACGCTCGCTGAGTCAGACTCTGGCACTGAGTCCGCAGAGTCGCACGAGCCAATCACAGCGCGGCCACGCGCTTTGTGTGGGACACACTCGAGCGAGCCACACGCCACACGAGGCACTTGGACACCCAAGCGTGCGCAAGCGCGCGATCTCGAGACGTCGCGGCACGCGTCTCGCCCCGGTTCTCCCCGATTCGAACACGAGTGCACGCGCCTTGAAGAGAACAAGCGCCAGCAACTTGGATCCCTCCGCTTCGTGTTTGGGAGTGGCGCTGCTGCTGGTGGTAATCCCAGCGATGTCGCTGACTCTCAATCCTGAGCCCGTCCAACAGTGCACGAGTCAGTCAGTCCGTCAGTCAGTCACAACAGACGCAACAAACGCAACAGCAACGACGACGACCTCCGAGGAGAATGTGTGTGTGTGACTCGACTAACTGCGCTCAGCTGAGCAAAGCGTTCGACTGAACTGCCCACTCGACTCGACTCGATTGAACCAGACTGGAGACTGGACTCGACTGGACTGGACTTGGACTCACTGGCTGACTGACTGCCTCGATCCGATCGATGCACATCGAGGCTTTGCTTCAAATTGCTTGACTTGGCATGGACTTGCACCTGCACTCGGTTCGCATGAGCACTAGTATCAATGCTTTGGTGACTTCTCCAGTCTGGTCTCGACTCGACTGCACTCGACGCAGTCAAGAAAACACGGCAAGTTGCCACAACGACGCACACACACATCGACTCTCGACGCATCAATGCTAGACGAGAGCACCGACGCAACAGTGACGTATAGACACCCTAGGCTCCAGGCTCCATTCAGCTGCAGACTCATGGTCTTGCAGATTTGTCAAAGTTGGCGAACATGCTAGTGCTGCTGCTGCTGGTGGTGTCACTGGTGTGGACCACTCACTACAAAGATCGCGACGCTTGGCTTGATGCGCGAGCGATTGACCGATGGATCAAAGCACCGATCATCATCGCCAGTTGCTTGCACGCTCACGCTCACGCATGCACCTGAGCTCGAGCGCTCTAGGACACGCATGCGATCTCGCGTGCTCATGCGCACTGACACACACGCGTCGAACATGGCGCACACTCCAGCACGAATACGACACTCTGCAGTGGCAGCGACGACAACGACAACGACAACAGCAACCACAGCGACGATGGCAGCTGCTGCAATTGCACGGCCACAACAATCGGTGATGTCGAGGCACCGCATCCAGTCGCTACTCTGTTTGCTGCTGCTAGCGACGATGCTCCATGTATCGTGCGCGCGTGCACACACACTTGCGAGTCGTCACGACAGCGCAGCTCTATCGACTGCTCGACTCTTGCAACGTGCACACTTGCCGCAACCAACACACGCAACAGCAACACCAGCAACAAGAGCAACAACAACAAGAATGGCAGCCACAAGAGCAGCAAATACCGAGACTGTGTCTGCGTGGACTGCAGATCCATCAGTGCCAGCAACTTCTGTAACACAGCAACAACCAGCAGCAGCAGCAACAAAAGCACATACACGCGCTCGCGAACATGCACGATCGCCGGACATACTGTTGTCCAGACCAACTCTCCCCCTCGAGATCACGCTCCCAGTCAACCACTCGTGGTGGCACGTCACCGCGAATGCGTCGACGCTCGAGCACTTGCCAGTGCGCTTCGCGACGCACAACGGCTTTCGCATCCCGCGCGACGGCTACTTGCTCGTCACAAGCGAGAAGCTGCCGCCAGGCGGACACCGGTTCACAGACACCGCGTCGGACTTTGTGCTCATGGGCCTCGTGCCAGGGACCCACTTCATCACGTTCGCGCTCTTTGCGTGGGACGACACGGCAGTGCCAGGCGGCGCGACAGTGCTGCACATCGAGGTCGTCGTGCCGCAGCGAGGCTTGTCGCGCGAGTGGCACTACGAGCTGCAGGCGAGCGAGAAGCGACCCGTGACGCTCGTGAACTTGCATCGGTCGCGGTCAAAGGCGCAGTCGCAGTCAACTGTTGCCTTGTCGTCCGTGACGGAGCTTCTTCGTGATAGGCAAGCCAGCTATGCGGCAGCAGCACAGCCACACGGGCAGTCACAGAGCACACCAGCCAGCACTACAGCACTGTCAGCAACTGCGGCAGCGTCTGCAACAACAACAGCAGCAGTAGCAACAACATCGGTATGTCCTGTCATCCCAGTGTGCTTTGTCGGCACCATGGCGGGACCGATCGACGGACAGAAGCGCATGTGGCTGCAACTCATGCATGCGCTCGGACCCACAGCTCAACATCACAGCAACAGCAACAACAATTGCAGTATCGATAGCAGTGGCAGTCTCCAGCACACTGCCACGGCCTCTCCGACGTTCGCGTTCCAGATGAAGGCGTTCGAGAACGCGCAGGGCGACACGCCGATGAAGCGAGCGCTGCGGGCTCTGAACGTCAGTCTACACACAGTCGAGCTGACGGTGCGTGCGTCTCTGTGTGTTGCTACACGTGCTGTTGTTGTTGTGTCGTGCCTTGTGCCTTGTGCTTTGTGTGCTGAGATGTGCTGTGTCGTGCTCGAGTGGACGCGTCTGTCATAGCTAGTCGATCGATGGCGCGCCTGACAGACAGTGTTGTGTGCTCTCGTACTGACTGCACTCGCCCACGCTACTGCCCGCTACTCCTGCTCTTATGCACATACACACGCACGCGCTCATATACACACACATGCTCGCCAAGGCGACGTACGAAGACAGCCAGCTGCACGGACTGACGCCGTTGAACGCCCACGCATTCCTGCTCGACCAGCTCTACGCCGTTCTCCCGCACGCGCGGCACGCGGCTGCAGCGCTGTCGCCTCGAGACGCCGCACAGCTTGAGGCGATACCTGCGCGCGTCGCTGCCGTGTACTGGCAGAACATCACGCGCGAGCTCGAGTCGTGTCGCGACGGCGTGCTCCTGTTTGCGAACGCGCGGAGCATCGGCGACACGTGTCTCGTGCTCGCAGCGCGTCTCGCAGGCGTGCGGTCGGTCGTGATGGAGCTCGCCAACTTGCACCCGACGCTGGTCGACGTGGACGCTGTGCTGTCGCCGTCGTACTTTGCTGCCTCGCACCCGTCGGTCGTGCGTGCGCTGCGAACGCGCAAGACGTACGTGCTCTCGACCGGCATCGACACGGATGTCTTTGCACCGTCGCCACTATCGCCACCATCGCCACCACCATCGCTGTCATCGCTCGAGCGAGTGCTGCGGCAGTCGCCATCTCGCCAGCACTTTGTTGTCGGCTACGTCGGCCGCATCGCGACAGAAAAGTCGGTCGGTCTCGTGCTCGCGATGGCCAGAGCCGTTGCGCCGATGTGCTCGCACTGCCGCTTCCGCGTCGTCGGTGACGGCGCGCTCAAGACGCACTTGCAGACGCTCGCGCGCGACTGGGACCTCGCACACGTCGTGGCGTTCGCAGACGGGATCTACGATAACGAGGCGCAAGTGGCGCGCGAGCTCCAGCGCATGCACGCGTACTTCCTCCCGAGCTTCTCGGAGACGCTCGGCATCGCTGGCCTCGAAGCCATGAGCGTCGGACTCCCGGTGATCGGCTTCCGCGCTGGCGGCACAGGCGAGTACCTCGTCGACAACTACAACGGCATCGTGCTCCGCGACGCAACACCAGACGCCATGCGCACGGCAGTCGAGTCGCTCGTGAATGACCCAGCGCGCTGGACGCGTCTCGGACAGAACGCGCGACAGACTGTCGTCGAGCGCTTCTCGCGCGCAAAGAGCGTGCCGCAGTATGCTGCGCTCTACGAGCGTCTCGCACGACGACCAGTTGTGTTGACCACGCAAGAGCGGCCAGTCCAAGACTGACGAGAGTGAGTGACTGATTGATCGACCATGTAGACGAGTGAGAGCAACGTGGTGAATGCTTTGAGACGCTTGAAGATCCCAAGGACATCTGCGTCCTCAGGTCATCGCATCTGTTGTTGTCATTAGGTAATTGCGATCTTTGTGAGCAGCTTGCATGGCTACATCTACACAGCAACAACGGCAACAAGACTCGAGTGTCAATGCACTTGTTCGCAAGCCTGCAACAGCATCAACAACACCGCTTGCATGTCAAGCACGAACACGTTGCGCGCTAGTTAGAGTTAATTTCAAGTGACATTCAAATAATTATAATTGCAGCGACCAGCCGCCTTGACATCCCAGCACCGCGTCTCGTGCGTCGTCGCGCTCGCTCGCTCGACGCGCGTGTCCATGGCGTCGCGACAGCGTCGTCGCTTTCAAAACTGGACATCGGGCAGCAGTGCCGGCTCGACGCAGCGCTGACCGACGTCGTCGCCGTCGAGGACGCGCTCGACTGCCGTCTTCGAGCGCCTGGGTGAATAAAAAGAGAGAGGTGTGCGCGCGTGCGGACTAGATCCACTCGCTCTTGGGGCGATGGCCGCTCTTCTTCCCGCCCAAGTACAGCGGCTGCGGCTCGACGGGGTGGTCACTCGGGTGCAGCGCATGGTCGATCTGACTCAGCGCCTCAGCGTACATCTGCGTCGCGCGGCTGATGCGGCGATTCAGCTCCACGGTCGACGCGTCGTTCTCTTTGTCGCTCTCGTCGTGCTCATCGTCGTCGTCGTCGTCGTCGTGAAAGTCCGTCGTGCCGCTCGTGCGACTGCTGCCATGGCTACTTCGGCGCTGACTACTGCCACTCCGAGCGCGGTCCATGCGCGTCGCTGCTTCGTTCGCTGCGTCCATCATGCGGCTCTTCTTCAGGAGCCACTTCTCTTTCCGAATCGCGCGGAACTCGGCGGCACTGAGCTCCTGCAGCGCTTCGTCGAGCTCTTCGACAGACCGAACCGAGTCCAAGTCGTCGTCGCTCTCGTCCAGGACGTAGTCCTCGTCGTCGCTGTTGTCGATCCCGAGCTGTGTGCCAAAGCGCGGGACTTCCTTCACGACTTCGCCGGCCATGCGCTTCTGCTGCACTTGGAGCAGCGTCTCGGCCGACTCGCGCTTCATCTCGAGCAGCTGTGCGCGCAGGAAACTGCGCTGGCGCTGCGGCGTCGGCCGCGCGAGCTCGCTGTCCTGTGCGCGCGCAGCGGCGACAGCGCTAATGTGCCGCGGCTTGGCATGGCTCGCGCTCTGGCTGCTCGTGTTGCTGTGCGTGCTGCCGCTGTGGCTGTGGTTCGACGTCGACTGCGGGCCGTGGCGCCGCATCATGAGCCGATCGGCTTGCGCCGACTCCTCGTCCTGGTCGCGCAAGTACTGCGTCTTCTTCGAGAACTTGCGCAGGAACCAGCTCGCGAGGTTCCGGTTCGCGTGCTCCTTCTGCTTCTCCACGCGCTTCTGAAGCGACGACTGCGGGTACATACGGTCTCGTCGGCTCGCTCTCTATGTGCGTAGAGCGCTGCGCAATGCGTTGTTGTTGTTGTTGTTTGCTGTTGTTGTTGTCGTGTGCTCGCACTAAACGCGCGCTTGTTTGGCGCTGCTGGTTGTTGTTGTTGTTGTTGCGAGTTGTTGGACTGAGTCAGTGTCGGCAAGCGAGCGAGAGGCAGCGATGTCGTTCGTCGAGCTCGCGTCGACTTGGCTTGTGCGATTGTAGGTGGTGGGTTGGCTGGTTGGATCGCGTACAGAGCTGCTTTTGCGTGGCGCGCTTGTTCTCGCAGCGAGAACGAACGAGAACGCAGCGAGGAAGCAAGCAAGCAGCGACACGTCTCGTGCTCGGTTACTGGATACGACAAGTCCACGACGCTGTGTGACTCGCGCCAGTGCTGCTGCTACCGCTGCGATTGCGACTGCGACTGTGACTGTGGCGTGTGGAGTGGGCGGCGAGGCTCCTTCGATGGGGCGATCGGTCGGCCGGTCGCGAGCAGGCAAGTACGACTGGTGCACCTCACTCGCTCGTTCGCTCGCACACACACACACACACGTACGGGCGTACGAAGGCACTCACGCACACGGACGCAGACGCGGAGAGGACACAGCGACGACTGCGAGGAGTTCGCGCGCGCAGGCAGTCGCGGACGATCGCCTCGGTCGACCTCGATCGATCCTGTGGGGGAATTTATTAGAGTGGCGACGCCCAGATGGGCGGAACGCGTGCTCTTGTGCTCGTCGGCGGTGATAGATTCGAATGCGTGATAGGAAATACGTTAAGTAAATCGAATCGCATCGCTGCGGTCTTGCAGCGAGAAAACAGAAAAGCGAGATGATGATGGTGCCAATACCCGGAATCGGGTCGGAGGTCGCGCGGCTCACCCGATACCGCGCAGGCACGAGCCGGACGGGGTGTCGCACTTGCTCCTTGTTGTGCTGTTGTTGTCTGTGCGCGAAAAAGCAGGGAACACCATCGCTCAAACGGCTCTGATTCTCACTTTTCACTTCAACTTGTATGCCAAAGTGAGAAACTCGACACCGACACACACTTCGCGATCTTCCAACCCGATCCGGTCAAACTCAAAATCAACTTGGCGCGATCGCTGTGCATGTGCTTCTTGTGCTTGATGCTTGACCTTCATGCGGCAGCAACACGTGGCGATCGCCTCGACATGAGCGCTCAAAGCGCTTGTCGTCCTTGTCGCTGCATCTCAATACTGAAAGAGCAAATGAATGAAGGTGCGAACCAAGAACGCAGCAGAAAGCGCGCGCTTGTCGAACGCGCACGATGACGCAGTGCGCTGCGTCATGCTCTTCTTGCCATCGACTGCCACGCTCGACATGCCATTGTCGCTATCACCACTAGCCTCTGTTCATGCGTTTTGCTGGAGCGTCACACACATGCACGCACACAGCTGCGTGTTCATGCTTGATCGACGACACGGATGCCGGTGTCTTGAGTCACACGCATGCACTCACTCGTCGACAGACAGACCAGAAGGCATGCACTCACCGACCAGTCTCTCTCATTCTTGGAGGCTCTCTCACACTCACTTTCACAAGTCTCGACCAATCTGTCGGTCGCTCTATTGCTTCAAGCGTACGAGTCGTCACTGCTACGGCTACTGCTAGTGCTATCGGTGCTATAGGTGCTCCTAGTGCTATGGCGCCTACGACTGACCGCCAAAGCGCTGAGCTCTCTGACTGCCACCACCACCACCACATCGACGGATCTCAAACAAACCAAAGTCCTTGCCGTGGTAGTCCCGCGGGAGCTGCTCGTCCGCGATCTTGTAGTACGCAAAGCCGTCCTGCTCGAGGCGCTCGAAGAACGCCATGCTCGTGTCGGCGCGATTGAGACCGAGCAGCACGAGCGTCGAGTCGCTCGCGAGCGCGCGCAGTGTGTGCAGCAGCGGCTCGTACAGCTCGCGCAAGTACGCGACGTCCGTGCCGAGGATGACGTTCACTTGTGTGTTTGCATCGAGGGACGCGAGCAGCGCGCGCTCGTGGTCGTCCGAACCCCATGCGAGCTCCACGACCCGCACGTCAACGCCAGGACGCACGGCTCCGGCATTCAGCGCGACGTTGCGCGCGAGGCATGCAGTGTGGCTCGCGAGGTCGGTCAAGTGCACGCGCGCTGGTGCAAACAAAGCTGCAGTCGCGAGACCGACGATGCCCGTGCCGCTCCCGAGCTCGACGACGCACTTGCCGTCAAAGAGCGGACGATACCGCTGCTGCTGGAGCTGCAAGTGCTCGGCGAGG
Organism: Pythium guiyangense; assembly: GCA_003730235.1. Classification (NCBI taxonomy): domain Eukaryota; phylum Oomycota; class Peronosporomycetes; order Pythiales; family Pythiaceae; genus Pythium; species Pythium guiyangense. Next base: position 65,708 of record QXDM01000170.1, on the reverse strand, counting down.
ATCTGGCCGCTCGTCCAGATCGAGCCGCCGATGCCGATGTCCCAGTCGCACTGGAGCTGCAGCACGCGGTCGTCGGATTTGCGATTCACGCTGTTCATGGCCACCCACGGATGTCCGTCGTTTAGTACTCCATCTAGTCATGAAAATCGCATTGTCTCGAGGAGCACGACAACATCCGAGGCCACACCAGCAGAGACGTCGACGACGACCGGTTCTTTGCGTCGAAAGAGCACGAGATCTGAAGGACACACTTGACACCACAATGGCATGGTGTATGTTTACATGGCTGGACGGACAGATCGTGTTGGTCCAAGCTGCAGTGTCAACACTGTTGTGAGCGATGACCGAGCGCAAGCGACTTTGGCTGCGAAGTGAAGCAGCTGCGCGTGTCGACGCGAGCGCAGTGCGTGAAGTCGCCGTCCGAGACTGAGAGCACCGACTCGGATCGTCAGTCAGTCGATCCTGTGGATCGTGTTGGTTGCGTGGTGTCGTGCAGGAAGTAGGTCGATGTGCGTAGTTGGTGGTGGATCCGTCTGTGGATCTGTGGATCTGTGGATCTGTGGATCGACAGATCGAGAGAGGCGTGTGTACGAGCGAGTGAGTGAGTATGAGTATGAGGTAGACGCATGTTCGTTGCTTTGGTGTCTTCATGAGTGCCTCTCTCGTTGCACGTCGCAGCAAGTGTCGGTCCTTGTGCCTCGGACGCCACTTGCGTTGGCGATTCACCAGGCGCTTGGAGCACACAGCAAAGGCAAGTGCAAGGCAAGACAAGTGCAGCTAAAAGTCCCAAGGCAAGAGTAAGACAAGGCAACAGAAGCAACGCAAGAAACATGACAAGACAAGTCCTCTGAATAAATTATGATCCTACCACTTCTACTTCTACGACTACGATTCGACGGACGGACGCCTTACAGCTCCATGTCAAAGATCAAGTCGTCTCGCGGCCGTGCGTTGTGGCTACTGGTGTACGGCGCCGCGTGTGCCGTGAAGAGCGCCGACGGCTGCAGCAGTGCCGACGGCGCAGAGCTCATGCCGTACTGCGCGCTTAGCGAACTCGGTGGCGAGTAGTACGTGTGGTTGCTGCTTGCCGAGTAGTACCGCGGCGAGTCATCATCGTCGTCCGAGTCGTCCTCGTCATCGTCATCGTCGTCCGAGTCGTCGTACTGGTGCACGAGGTCGTCGAGTCCTCTCCGGATCGACGCCAGGAACGACGACGACGCTGCTGCAGACACGGACGACGGCGATGTCGGCGATGTCGGCGATGTCGGCGACGCGGCAGTGGCGTGGCTATTGAATGCATCGATCGTCTTGGACGCGTGCTCGTGCTGTTGATGGTACTGGCGCTGGTCGTACTGCTGCGATTGCAGTGGTGCGTCTGCAAACGAGCTGCGCAGGTGCATCTGCTGGAGGAACGTGCCTGCAGGCTGGAGCGTCGGGAACCGCATCTCGCTCGCTGGGAGCGTGAGTGGCGGCACGTCAATCGGGTACAGGTACGTCGCAGTGCCGTCCATTGCTTGATGTTTGATGTTTGGTGCTTCTTGTGTGGGTGTGTTGGGGTTTGAAAGCAGACAGCGGTCTTGCAAAGAGCTGGTGCTCTGTTGTGTGTGTGTGTCTGCGCTCGTGAAGACGAGCGTGTGTGTGCGTGTGGTGGTGAGCGATGGAGCGATGGAGCGATGGAGTGGGTCGTCGCGCAAGAGCGTCGTTCAAGCGCGAGCGAGCGAGCGAGTTGGGGAATGGCAGGTCCGCATGCGCCAGGCAAGCAAGCCATTGGCATTGCCATTCGGTGCATGTGAACGAGCACCGCGTGCAGAGCCGCGCGTTTCGAGCGCGAGATTCCCGGTGCATTGCGATATCGCATGCCTTGCTAAAAGTGATGCTGCGATATCTATAGAGCCGATACAAATGACTGACATTTGCTATCCGACAACGCATACCCTCGCAAACACGCTGAGATGCAAAGCGGGACGGGCCTCTATTTCTGATGCCTCGTGTCCTCGCGGCCAGCGCCAGATTCGACTTGCACGCGCTGTCGTGGCGCACCAATGTCCAATCCGAGCGCGCGCTGCACCCACGTCTGTCTGTTTGTCTGTTTGTTTGTCTCGACCAGCTCTCCTTCTTGCTCTTCTGGTCTGCCTGCTTGCTTGGCTTGACTTGACTTGTTCGCTCATGATGACAACGTTGCTCTTGCTCGTGTTCGCTCATGCTCATGGCGGAGTGTGTTGGACGAACCACTACTAGCGCACAACGTCCAATGCATAGCACAGCAAGACATGCCACAACATCGACGAGGAACGATCGAGAGAGACCAAAGAGGATCGCGTTCCGGCGCCTTGCCACACGAGTCGACAGACAGAGACAGAGAGTCAGCAGTCAAGCAAGAGGCGCCGCATCGAACAACGTCGGCTTGAAGTTCAAGGCAACGCGCGCGCAGGTTCAACATGGAACGCGACTCGATCCACGAAGCAAAACGAGTGAGCAAATGCTCGAGCAGAGTGCACATGCTGCAACGTGTGCGAGCGGATCGACACAAGCGCCACTGCAAGCAAGCGCGACGCGAGCTATCACACGGTGCCTGAGCAACGTAGAGACACCAACGAGACCGACTATGGCTTGTGTGAATCGCAACTCAGCACGACACGACGTGCTCTTGGCGTGCCTCTCACGAACGCGCCGTCTTGACGACGACGATATCAACGACGAGGTGCGCTTTTGCATGCTTGCATGATCGAGTGAGTGAGTGAACAGTGGAGCTGCTCTCGACGAGGCAACTTCAAGTGACGCTTGGATCCTCCGTCCACTGCCACCACCGCCCGTTCCAGCAACATCGGCGACGTTTGTGTGCTCTGACCGTCGTGTGCTTTGGTCGCCGCGTCATCTCGGTGGCGACGCCAACGAGCAAAACACACACCAAACACACAGGTTCGAGACGCCCCACGACTCGGCAATCCTCGAGCTCGCGCTTTGACAAAGCACCAGTCGCAGCTCGCGCGACGACAAGTCTTCTCCACACTCTCGCGACTTCCTGTCCAATATCTCTCGTCTCGTCCCTCTCTGAGCGGCGACATGACTCGCTCCTGACGCTGCACCGTTAAGCGCCCATGTCAAGCAGACAAGGACAGTAGACACTGACTTCTCGACCTCAATCGTCAAGCACTACGACTTGTACAATTTCGCAAGCTTGCCGCTCAGCTCGAGCTCGAGATTGAGATCGAGACCGACGCTCACGACCTCGTTCTTGCATTGCGCTCACTCGATCAAGCACCATGTCCACGTTCGAAGCGAGTCTGTGCAGGTGCTAGATCGACGTTTGTGCATCGACGCACTGATCTACCGCGTCATTCTTGCCATGCTCGTCATGTCAATACTGTTCTGGCACGATGTCGATGGTGGCTTGGACTGCCTCGGCGAGCTCAGGTACGTCAGTATGATCTACTGAACACCACTGCACCAGGCGGCCATGAATGTCACCACTGCAGTCGTCCAGGTCGTGCTCAAAGCAGAAGCCGACCCAAACTTTCAGGACGTACGCGGTCGAACGCCATTGCACTAAGTCGCGCGGCTGACGCGGCCGAACCATGTTGAGATCGTCCAGAGCCTCGTCGCGAAGGACGCGCAGGTGAACATCGTCGACCGCGACGACAGGACGCCGCTCATGAGTGTAGAGCAACAAGCCGCAAGCCCATTGATGACTCGTGAGCCAAGGCCACACACGCTCGTTGAGTTCGTCGCGACGTGCGTTGGGTGTTTGAGCTCGACTTTGGACGCTGTCGCTGAGAAGCAGCACACGAGTCCTTGCACCTCGTTCATCGACTCGAGAAGAGTTGACCTGGAGTTGCTGTAGCCACCATCGTAGTCTCATCTGCGGATCGATCCAGTGTCGCCTTCTCTTCTCGCATGTCTGTAAGTCTGTGCGCTCATACACGCTCGCAGTCCAAGAGCAAACAAGCGATCTGCACGCGAAGCAGTCGGTTCGCCTCGCGCGTAGAAGTCGTCAAGACCAGCTTCAGCACATGCTGCGAGTCGTTCCTTCCGCAAGCATGGCGTCCACTGCGCTGGCTTGCATGTCAAGAGATCCAGCGACGAGCAACGCACGCGACTTGTTGACAGGACCCTGCGGTCGTTCGTTGCTGTTGTGTAATCGCTCAGACTGACGCGGCGTTGGCCAGTTCAACTGCGTCTGACTCGCGCGACGCAGTGCCTCTACAGCTGTGACTGAACGGAGCTGCTCGCCTCAACGACAACGAGCTTCCGTAGGATCTCGACGCTCCTACGTTGCGACCGGATCTCAACTGCTTGCAGAGAGAGAGTCGACTCCGAGGCGCTGAGTATGGAGGTGGTTGTTCATGGTCATGTGCTTCGTTGGAAGGCGCTCGACTGAACCGAGTCGAGTGTACAGCACGCTGGTCAACTCGAACCTCTTGTCGCGTTAGTGCGAATGTATACTCGAGCCTGCTGGTTGTCGGCGCTGCAGCTGCTGCAGGCAGCAACACCTCGGCGCTCAACGTAGCGTACGCGTGGCAGCACGACCTCGATGCTGCGGTCGCTCGTGCGTTCATGATGGAGCTGAACGTCCAGTTCGCTCGAGCCGGTGGTTCAGTCGCCGTCACCTGACGGGCACACGTAGCACACGCAGCACGATCGGCGCTTCGTTCACATAGGCGGCGCTGGAGGATGCTGGGCTGCGTCAAGCCGAGAAGAAAAACTCAAAGCTTGAGCCGGCTGGGAAGTCGAACTCGCTACTCCTTTCGCCTACATGCACGAGCGCACTGGACTGGCGTGGCGTGATAACCAGATGGCTACACACACTGTACGGTCATGCTTGTTTGTGATCAACAATCGTGAACAACCCGAGAGCGCGACGACGACGGCGACTTCGAGTCAGTGTTGCTGTCTACCGGGACCGACAAGCTGACAGAATATGCGTGTGTGTGCGCATGTGCTTGACTGGTGTGTTTGTCCTTGCCCGAGCAAACACAGAGTGATCGCGTCTGGAGGCACCTCTGCCATTGTCGGCACCGCCACGATGGAGCGCCTGCGAACAAAAGCTCGGTGTGTCAACGCAGCACCAGCAGTGGCGTGCTGGGTTTGAATGAATCCTGTTTGCTCAAGAGCCGAGGCACGCGATGGGTGTCTTGCTCTCTCATCAACTGCTGCGTTGCCTCTACATTCCTACCGAGAGAGAGACCTCGTTGTTGTGCGGAGATTGTGTCCCACCGAGAGCCGCGTGCGTTGCTTATGAGGCTGGGAAGCGGCTCTCTTGCTTGCGTCTACGCACTCTCACACCACTCCGATTGATCGGCCATCATCGCGACCTGAGTGTTCGCCACGTTGCATCGGTGTTGGCGTCGCTGATCCTGTTGACCGCAATCGCGCTCGTTGTCAACGACGGACTGGCCACGGCGCGTGGATCGTGACTGCGAGCGCTCGCGCGTGCACCTGTATCCACGTGGCTGTTGCACTGTGCCTCTTGGTCGCGAGCAACGTGGCTGTTGACCCAGCGAGCAAGCGAGCGAGCGATTCAGACACTCTTGCGCGCGCTCCACCCAACCAGCAGGTGGCTGCGCACACGAGGACAACCTTTTGCCAGGCGAGCTCGCGCGCACCTCGTCGTGCGCGGAAACCAGATGGGCGGCTGCTTGACACGGAGGCTCTGACTCGATGCCCCAGCTGGGTGCGCAGAAGAAGCCATTGTTGACGTGACGGCGCTCCGAGTGCCTCTTTGCGCTGTCCGCGCAACGGCGACGACAACGACGACCAAGACAGCAGCAGCAGGACCAACAAGTTGACCACGCGAGCGCTCGACAGCACTCCCGCCATGCGGCTGGCGTGGCGTGCAAGCCGCATCGCTGTCCTTCACAGGCGTTCATGCCGATCGCATGATTCGCTCTCGAGCTCGCTCGCTCTCTTGATCTCTCTCGCGCACGCACACACCCTCTTGCCCCTCAACGACCGTAGCAAGCAAGGGCAGTGTCCGTCCACTTGCGCGCGTGCAGACACACACAGACCGCCTTCGATCGATGAACTGCTGCGACGCTCTCTGTGCACGCACTTCTGCGGCTTTCGCGGCGCTCTTCATCGCGATGATCCCAGCTGCAGACACGTCTCGTTCTTTCGGAGCAATAGAGCGTCGGCGCAACCGAGTCGCGCGCGCGACTTCTTGTCCAGAACGGCATTACGCACACTGCTTCGCGCGCTCGCCTGCCTCTGCGCGCCTGAGAGTTTGAGACTGAGCGCGTTCCCGAGTGCCTCCTTGGAACTACGCTGTACGAACTGTACCATGCCCGCGCGCGCGAGCGCAACGTACGTCCTAGCCCGAGCCCACGCGTGAACAAATGGATGGGTCGGTCGATCGATGGACGACGACGGACGCTGCTGCCCGAGCCGAGCACTCGGACGCCAACGAGGCTTTTACATGCTGTGGGGACGCCTGGGTGGCGCCGCACCGACTTTCTGAGCCTGCGACCATACACGAGCGCGGTGCACATGCCGCCGCCAGCTGGCTTGCAACACCCACGCGATAAACCACCTGGTCCCATCAATCGCGCTGCCTGGTCTCTAGCAGCGCCTGCTGATCCACTCTCGCGTGCAGAGGAGCTCGCCGCCTGGCTTGGTCGTCGAGCGCTTGACGCCGACAACAACAGGACGCACACACACAACCCGACAGGCACGCTCGCTCGCTCGCTCGATTGCAATTGCACCAAACGCCACTCCTGCCACGAGCGACCTCTTCCTCACTCCTCAACTTGCTCGGTCGTGCACACGAGCCAGCCTCTAGCGATCCACAGCATCACCAACAGCAGCACTAGCACCATGCAGTCGCAGCGCTTTCCGCACGCACAGCCATTCCACCACTACGAGCAGCAGCAGCAGCAGCCAATGCAGATGCACTTTGTGCACCACGCGCCGCGTCCGACTCAGCTCAGCCCGACCTGGGCTGCGAGCAGCAACTCTGCAGTCGAGCGCATGGCGCTCCCAGCTCTCAACACGGCGCTGCTCCCGTCGCTCCAGATGCAGCGCATGACGCTCCAGTCGCCGTCGGTCTCAGTTGTCGGCGTGACGGCGCCAGGGCAGTCGCCAACGAAGAAGCGCGTGCGTGCGCTGCCGAATGCGTCCAAGTCGATCACGCTCGACCTGCTCCGTCCGCACTTTGAGAAGCCACTCGCGGAAGTCGCGGCGATGTTCGGTATCTGCATGACGCTCATGAAGAAGATCTGCCGCAAGAACGGCGTGCCGCGCTGGCCGCACCGCCAGATCCGCGGACTGCGCAAGAGCATCTGGTCGATCGAGAAGGCGCTGCGGTGCTGCGACTCAGACGCCCAGCGCCGGTCGTACAACGACCACTTGCACAAGCAACGCGCCAAGCTCGCGACGATCCTGCGCGGTCCGGACGGTCCGAGCCGCGCGGCGTTCGACAAGATCCTCGCGGAGCCGCTCTCGCCAGCGAGCGACCGCGCAGCGTCGCCAGTGTCTACGACAGCGACGACGACGACGACAACTGAGCAGTCGGAAGCGTCGTCGGCGCTGAGCAACACGTCGTTCTCACTCCAGCGCTTCTCGGCGATCGCAGCTGCCGCGTCTCCGGTGATCTCAACTGGAAAGATCACCCCACCGGCGGTCGTGAAGCTCCCGCCCATTGCATCGCTCCTGCGCGCCAGTGGCGAGTCGAGCATGCAGCGCACGGGCTACTTCTCCGGCACGTTTCAGATCTGAACGTGAGCCGCGCCTCGTGACCTCGTGCGTCTCTGTGGTAGCTTGATGTCCTAGTACTTCGTCCTCTGTAGTATGTGTAGTGTCTGTAGTGTCTGTACGAGAGAGAGACCGCAACACAGCGCTGTTGCTGGCTGTGAGCAATGAAAGGATCGACCGATCAATGTCTGTACCAGAGCGTCTCGACCGCTGTCTCTAGGATTGCTAGCTATCTCTCATGTCGCCGCTCGCATCGGTCCCGCTTGCCGGAGCACACACATGCAGGTGCCTCACTTGCTTTGCCGAGAGTCGTGCCTCTTGGTCTAGAGGCACGCACCAGCGCGATAAGGCACGCAGCCAGAGCAGGTATCTGTCCAACTGACTGTCGTCGTCCTGTCCGGTCTTGTATGTTTGGCTCATGCGTCTCAGCGCTTGCGCGGCGCAAGTGTCTCTCGGTCAAAGGAGCGACAGCGAAGAAGAGCGGCATCGTCGTCCAGCCACTAACTGTTCGTCCAGTCGATCGACGCTGTCCTTTGAATCGAGAGCCGCCTCGAACTGAAGCCATCGGTCCTCGCACAGATGGCGCACTCGCGATGACCAGCGCTCGAGCGCCTCACACGCACACATGCACGTGCACGCACATGTTCACGCAGGGTCTTTCCACGCTTTCAGCGATAGCCGCGAGTGCGCGATCCGAGCCATGTACTCGGACGTCCGGTGTCGGTGCGTGCGAGTCCGTACATTCATGTGCCTCACTCTTCACTCTCGCAAGCCAAAGCAAGCCAACCCAAGACAAGACGTGTTCACACATCCCATGCTTGCAAGCAAGTGGCCTTCCTGAGTAGCTTAGCCTTCGGATGCGACGCGACTGTGCTGGCTGCGCAGACTCGGTCGGAGCGACTTGCTGCTTCCACTGCTAATGCTGGTGCTACTGTTCGCTCCTTTGTCTTTCTTCTTCTTCGCTCCACCGCCAAGCGACGACGAGAGCGACGACTTGAGCTGCGCAAAGCGAGTCGGCCGCTTCGCGTTCGCGAGACCCGAGATGCCGTCGCCCGATCGGCCGTCGGTGCGCGCCTTCGCGGCGATGTGGCGCTTTGCCGTGACGAGCGAGTTCTGGAGCGTGATCACAATGCCGTGGGCGTCGCCGAGATACCGCGAGGTCACGTCCACGCCCTTCTTGTACGACTGGAGGCTCTGGTCGTAGCACTTGAGGAACTCGTGCTCGACGCCAACGTTGTGGTACGCAATGCCGAGCACAGCGACACGATCGAGTTTTGCCGGCTCGAGGTCTGCACTGTTGTTGTGGCGGTTGTTGTGGTTGTTGCTGGACTTGGGCGGACTGCTATTGTTGCTGGACTTGGGCGGACTGCTATTGCTGCTGTCGCGGCCGAGCTGGAGCTCTTCGTGCAAAAGGATGAGCGCAGACTGAGCATGGCCGAGCGCGCTCTGGTGCTTCCCGAGCTGCGAGAGCACTGCGCACATGTTGAGATGCGTGTCGGCTTTGTTCGGGATGTTCTCGAGCTTGGTCTCGATCTTGATCGCGTCGGTCAAGTACGTGAGCGCTTTGTGCAAGTTCCCCTGCCGACGGTAGTAGCACGCAAAGTTGTTGAGCGTCACGGCGCGTCCTGCAGGGTGCTTCTCGGTCAAGATCTCGGCTTTCTTGAGCAGCTCGAGCACGACAGGGAACTCCTCTTGCTGCAAGTACGTCATTGCGAGCAAGTTGCACATCTCGCCGACGGTCTTGCACGACTGCCACACTTCGTGACTCTCGGCGCCGAAGAAGTGCTGCCGCAGCACGAGCCCTTTCTCCATGCACTCGAGCGCCTCTGTGTACTTGCCCTCTTGCTGCAGGAGTGTGCACTTGTCATCGAGGCGCTGGAGCGCAACGAGCTCCTTCTGGTTCTCAACGACGCGCGTCTCCTCTAGGAGTTCGAGCTCGCTCTTGCGCTTCGAGCCTCGTCCTCTGTCTCGTTGCTGCGCTGGCGAGTTTGCGTGGCTAGCTTCGCTGCCAGGACGTTGTTGATTCGGTTCACTCGGCTCCTGGTCCTGCTGCTGCTGCGGATGATGCAGCAACGCGTCGTCTGGACTGTCGAGCTCCATGAGCTCGAGGTCGTCACCAATCTCGGACGCTGTGCCCATGCTTGCGTGCTACCTGCGCTCTCGTGCTTGAGCGCTCGCAGTGTAAGTCACCGAGTCGCATGCGCGATGAGCAACTTCGAGTTCAGCTCAATGCTAATCATAGGACAATGTACCATTTTCAGCGGTATAAAATGTACCACAAATTCGGTACACTGCTGCTTGACCATCGACGACACATCAACAACAAGCACCAGCATGCCACCAACACAAGGAGATGCCACAGCTCCCGCGGCTGGCAGCGCGCCGCAGCTGATCCCGCTGCACGTGCGCGTCGATGGGGAATCCGACGACCGCGTGCTGCAGCTCCAGTGCGACTGGGACATCGGCATCGGCGGCTCGATCTGGACGAGCGGCCAGATCCTCGCCGAGCACTTGCAGCTCCAGCAGCAGCGGTATCGTCCGCTCTTTGACGGCAAGTGCGTCGTCGAGCTCGGGAGCGGCACGGGCATCGTCGGTCTCGCGACTGCAGCTTTGTTTGCACCAGCGCGCGTGCACTTGACCGACCTCGCGAGCCACACTGCATGCCTCGCGCGCAACGTCGCGCTGAATGCCGGAGCCGTGCGTCCTGGCGTTGACGTGCGGGTCGTGGAGCTCGCATGGGGTTCGGACGACCACGAGCGCGCGCTGCTCGCGTCCCTCGATGCAAACACACAAGTGAACGTCATCCTCGGCACGGACGTCGCGTACTTGCGCGAGCTGTACGAGCCGCTGCTGCACACACTGCGCGCGCTCGCGAGCGACTCGACGCTCGTGCTGCTCGGTCTCAATCGCGCCGACACGAGCATGGCGTTCTTCGAGCGCCTCGAGCAGGACGGCTTTGCGTACTACAAGATCGCGGACGAGCAGCTCCCGCGGGACTACCACGGCAAGGACTTTGGTTTGTTTGAGATCCGTCGATGTGGTGGTGGTGGTGGCAGTCAGAGAGCTCAGCGCTTTGGCGGTCAGTCGTAGGCGCCATAGCACTAGGAGCACCTATAGCACCGATAGCACTAGCAGTAGCCGTAGCAGTGACGACTCGTACGCTTGAAGCAATAGAGCGACCGACAGATTGGTCGAGACTTGTGAAAGTGAGTGTGAGAGAGCCTCCAAGAATGAGAGAGACTGGTCGGTGAGTGCATGCCTTCTGGTCTGTCTGTCGACGAGTGAGTGCATGCGTGTGACTCAAGACACCGGCATCCGTGTCGTCGATCAAGCATGAACACGCAGTTGCAGCGATATAGAAACAGGTTCATGCTGTCATTCTTGAAGCTACTTAAGACAGGCATCTCACACGAGAGCAGCATTTTGTCGTCGCGGTCGACGATGTTCACCTGCGCGTCCTTCGCGACGAGGCTCTGGACGATCTCAACATGGTTCGGCCGCGTCAGCCGCGCGACTTAGTGCAATGGCGTTCGACCGCGTACGTCCTGAAAGTTTGGGTCGGCTTCTGCTTTGAGCACGACCTGGACGACTGCAGTGGTGACATTCATGGCCGCCTGGTGCAGTGGTGTTCAGTAGATCATACTGACGTACCTGAGCTCGCCGAGGCAGTCCAAGCCACCATCGACATCGTGCCAGAACAGTATTGACATGACGAGCATGGCAAGAATGACGCGGTAGATCAGTGCGTCGATGCACAAACGTCGATCTAGCACCTGCACAGACTCGCTTCGAACGTGGACATGGTGCTTGATCGAGTGAGCGCAATGCAAGAACGAGGTCGTGAGCGTCGGTCTCGATCTCAATCTCGAGCTCGAGCTGAGCGGCAAGCTTGCGAAATTGTACAAGTCGTAGTGCTTGACGATTGAGGTCGAGAAGTCAGTGTCTACTGTCCTTGTCTGCTTGACATGGGCGCTTAACGGTGCAGCGTCAGGAGCGAGTCATGTCGCCGCTCAGAGAGGGACGAGACGAGAGATATTGGACAGGAAGTCGCGAGAGTGTGGAGAAGACTTGTCGTCGCGCGAGCTGCGACTGGTGCTTTGTCAAAGCGCGAGCTCGAGGATTGCCGAGTCGTGGGGCGTCTCGAACCTGTGTGTTTGGTGTGTGTTTTGCTCGTTGGCGTCGCCACCGAGATGACGCGGCGACCAAAGCACACGACGGTCAGAGCACACAAACGTCGCCGATGTTGCTGGAACGGGCGGTGGTGGCAGTGGACGGAGGATCCAAGCGTCACTTGAAGTTGCCTCGTCGAGAGCAGCTCCACTGTTCACTCACTCACTCGCTCACTCACTCGATCATGCAAGCATGCAAAAGCGCACCTCGTCGTTGATATCGTCGTCGTCAAGACGGCGCGTTCGTGAGAGGCACGCCAAGAGCACGTCGTGTCGTGCTGAGTTGCGATTCACACAAGCCATAGTCGGTCTCGTTGGTGTCTCTACGTTGCTCAGGCACCGTGTGATAGCTCGCGTCGCGCTTGCTTGCAGTGGCGCTTGTGTCGATCCGCTCGCACACGTTGCAGCATGTGCACTCTGCTCGAGCATTTGCTCACTCGTTTTGCTTCGTGGATCGAGTCGCGTTCCATGTTGAACCTGCGCGCGCGTTGCCTTGAACTTCAAGCCGACGTTGTTCGATGCGGCGCCTCTTGCTTGACTGCTGACTCTCTGTCTCTGTCTGTCGACTCGTGTGGCAAGGCGCCGGAACGCGATCCTCTTTGGTCTCTCTCGATCGTTCCTCGTCGATGTTGTGGCATGTCTTGCTGTGCTATGCATTGGACGTTGTGCGCTAGTAGTGGTTCGTCCAACACACTCCGCCATGAGCATGAGCGAACACGAGCAAGAGCAACGTTGTCATCATGAGCGAACAAGTCAAGTCAAGCCAAGCAAGCAGGCAGACCAGAAGAGCAAGAAGGAGAGCTGGTCGAGACAAACAAACAGACAAACAGACAGACGCGGGTGCAGCGCGCGCTCGGATTGGACATTGGTGCGCCACGACAGCGCGTGCAAGTCGAATCTGGCGCTGGCCGCGAGGACACGAGGCATCAGAAATAGAGGCCCGTCCCGCTTTGCATCTCAGCGTGTTTGCGAGGGTATGCGTTGTCGGATAGCAAATGTCAGTCATTTGTATCGGCTCTATAGATATCGCAGCATCACTTTTAGCAAGGCATGCGATATCGCAATGCACCGGGAATCTCGCGCTCGAAACGCGCGGCTCTGCACGCGGTGCTCGTTCACATGCACCGAATGGCAATGCCAATGGCTTGCTTGCCTGGCGCATGCGGACCTGCCATTCCCCAACTCGCTCGCTCGCTCGCGCTTGAACGACGCTCTTGCGCGACGACCCACTCCATCGCTCCATCGCTCCATCGCTCACCACCACACGCACACACACGCTCGTCTTCACGAGCGCAGACACACACACACAACAGAGCACCAGCTCTTTGCAAGACCGCTGTCTGCTTTCAAACCCCAACACACCCACACAAGAAGCACCAAACATCAAACATCAAGCAATGGACGGCACTGCGACGTACCTGTACCCGATTGACGTGCCGCCACTCACGCTCCCAGCGAGCGAGATGCGGTTCCCGACGCTCCAGCCTGCAGGCACGTTCCTCCAGCAGATGCACCTGCGCAGCTCGTTTGCAGACGCACCACTGCAATCGCAGCAGTACGACCAGCGCCAGTACCATCAACAGCACGAGCACGCGTCCAAGACGATCGATGCATTCAATAGCCACGCCACTGCCGCGTCGCCGACATCGCCGACATCGCCGACATCGCCGTCGTCCGTGTCTGCAGCAGCGTCGTCGTCGTTCCTGGCGTCGATCCGGAGAGGACTCGACGACCTCGTGCACCAGTACGACGACTCGGACGACGATGACGATGACGAGGACGACTCGGACGACGATGATGACTCGCCGCGGTACTACTCGGCAAGCAGCAACCACACGTACTACTCGCCACCGAGTTCGCTAAGCGCGCAGTACGGCATGAGCTCTGCGCCGTCGGCACTGCTGCAGCCGTCGGCGCTCTTCACGGCACACGCGGCGCCGTACACCAGTAGCCACAACGCACGGCCGCGAGACGACTTGATCTTTGACATGGAGCTGTAAGGCGTCCGTCCGTCGAATCGTAGTCGTAGAAGTAGAAGTGGTAGGATCATAATTTATTCAGAGGACTTGTCTTGTCATGTTTCTTGCGTTGCTTCTGTTGCCTTGTCTTACTCTTGCCTTGGGACTTTTAGCTGCACTTGTCTTGCCTTGCACTTGCCTTTGCTGTGTGCTCCAAGCGCCTGGTGAATCGCCAACGCAAGTGGCGTCCGAGGCACAAGGACCGACACTTGCTGCGACGTGCAACGAGAGAGGCACTCATGAAGACACCAAAGCAACGAACATGCGTCTACCTCATACTCATACTCACTCACTCGCTCGTACACACGCCTCTCTCGATCTGTCGATCCACAGATCCACAGATCCACAGATCCACAGACGGATCCACCACCAACTACGCACATCGACCTACTTCCTGCACGACACCACGCAACCAACACGATCCACAGGATCGACTGACTGACGATCCGAGTCGGTGCTCTCAGTCTCGGACGGCGACTTCACGCACTGCGCTCGCGTCGACACGCGCAGCTGCTTCACTTCGCAGCCAAAGTCGCTTGCGCTCGGTCATCGCTCACAACAGTGTTGACACTGCAGCTTGGACCAACACGATCTGTCCGTCCAGCCATGTAAACATACACCATGCCATTGTGGTGTCAAGTGTGTCCTTCAGATCTCGTGCTCTTTCGACGCAAAGAACCGGTCGTCGTCGACGTCTCTGCTGGTGTGGCCTCGGATGCGCGAGGCTTTCATCGCCTGGACGTCGTGCTCCGAGAAGTTGGACTGGAAGCGCCCGTCTTGGACGAGCGTCTCTGTATTCCGTCGGTCGCCGTCGCGCAGCGCGTGCGGATGGACAATGTCGTACTCGTCTTCGTACGTGTTGCCTGTTGCGCTCGACGTCCGCCGGATGCGCTCGTGGTAGACTGGCTGGTGCACTGGTCGTGCGCTTGCGTGATGGTGCAGCGGTGTCCGCGGAGCTGCAGACACTGGCGCACCGACCGACTGCTTGCGCTTCGAGTAGAACGCATAGTCGCTGTCTTCGTCGATCTGCTGCGGTCGTCGACCGCGTGCAGACCCGGGGACTTGACTGAACCCGAGCGCCGCGCTGCTCACCGAGACGTTCGAGGCACTGAAGCTGCTCGAGTGACTGCTGCTGTTCGCGAACGTCGCGTCGCTCGGGACGCCAAACTGCGACGGCAAGCCGTACGGGTGGTGCTGGTCGATGAACTCGACGGTCGACGACGTGAGACTGTCCATCGACAAGAGCGACGGGATGTCGGACGTACTGCGCGTGCGAGCGCTGCGGAGCGCCGTGGCGTTCGCGCGCTGGCCCTCGAGCGCCGTGCCAGCGCTGACGCTCCGTCCTAGCGTCCCAAACACGCGGCTACTCGGTCCGTTGCGCGGGTCGACTTGGAGACTAAAGTCCTTGTCCTCCTCTGGCGTCGTCAGGAACGCGCGGTCGCGGCGCTCGCGTATGCGGCGTGTAATGAACAGCGCCACGAGCGCAACGCCGCCAACGGCAGCGACGATCACGCCAATGTTCACGTACATCGACGACTCGTTGCTGCTGTTGGCGCTCACGCCGCTCGACGCATCGAGCGCGCTCGTCTTCTCGGTCGACGGCACTGGCGACGGCGTTAAGCTCGCTGGCGCAGACGATGCGACTGCAGCGCGACCGCCTGTTGCGCCCGTGCGCATGCCAGCGCTCTCGTCGGACGTCGACGTCGGGTTGGTCTGCATCGAGTTCGGGTTCGAGCTCTGCGTCTCTGGGACTGTTGTGTCGTCAGCTTTCGGAGTTGGCGCTGGTGTCCGCGGCGGCGCAGTGGTCATCGTCGGCGGCGCCGTTGCAGACGACATGACTGTCGTTGGCGCGGGTGGTGCGTCGATCCGCGGTGGCGTCACAGTCGCTGGTCGGTCGATCGATATGGACGCCGCTGCGGCCGTCGATGGCGACGGCGACGGCGTGCGCGCGAGTGGCGGTGGCTGGTTGGAGGCTGTCGAGCGCAGGCAAGAGCAAGAGAAGGAAGCTGTGAGTACGAGGACCGCCTTGATGTCCATCCAAACGCGTACGACAAGAGAGAGCAATGTGACGTACAGCACGTCGCGAGGACGTCGGGATACGGACACTCGCCGTTGATCTTGTCGTAGCATGAAAAGCCACCGGGGATCGTGTACATGCAGCTCGGGCACTTGGTCCGCGCGCGGTCGCACTCAGTCGCGCCGTTCGCGAGGCACACGGTCGTGATGCAGAGTCCAGGGTCCGCCGCGTCGATGCGCGCGAGCGCTGCAAGAGCGACCGTCGCGACGACTGTGAACCACGTACGAGTGACCATGGTGTCGTGCTGCTTTCGTTCGCGTGCACCGACCGCTGTGCGTGTGGCAGTATGTGGTGGATGATCGAGCGTCTATCGCTCGTGCGTGTGTGTGTACGCGCGCGTGGGGCTGAGGACGACGATGCCTGGATGGATCAATCGTGCGATCGATAGACACGGAGGAAGAGGTGGTAGCGACCGAGGCGGCTCTTGTGCACAGGTCGGCTCTCGCGGGCACGAAGACTCTCTCACTTGCTCGACGCGCTGTCGCCTGCGCTCCGCTTCTCGTGATCCGGCGCGACGCGAGCAAGAGTGAGCAGGTCCTGGCGACGCCTTCTCCGCGCGACGGTGCTGGCCGCACACATACACACTCCTCGCATCGGACGACATACACCTCTCTGCGCTGACGCTCTTGCTCATACGCCACGAGTGCTGCTGATGGTATTCAGCGAAAGCAGCTGGCTCGCCGTGGGTAACACCATCACACACGATCACACTGGGCACTAGTCAACGTGCGCCGTCGCGTTGTCCGTAAAGGCGATGTCTTGTTCCTCCCTCACATGTTGCATCGAGTGTCGTCGCTGTCCTCAGCAAGTCCTTTACGCGCGTTGCCGCTCCGTGTCATGCAGCCAGCCAGTCAGTCAGTCACGTGCAGAACGAACCAACCTCTCCGTGTGTCCTCTTCTTCGCCATCGCGCTGGCTCCTTGGTCATCTCTTGTTCCACTTTGCTCCTGATAGTACTCGACGCGCACTCGAGGTCACCACCGCCACCACGCGTGATTGCCAGTGCAACGAGGACGCCGCGCCACGACTCGACTCGGCAAATCGCACTGGCGCCACGTTGCCAGGCGCTCGACAGCGCAATCGTACGCATGTCCGATCGAGTTCGATGACCACCGACGCCGCACTGGCTGCCTGGCTCCTTTTGCTCTAGGGACACTCGCGCTGCACTGCCTCGATCCGCGCGCGCATGCAAACGGACTTCAGGCTCATGATCAATGCGCATGTTGTTGTCGATCTGCCTCACGGCCTCGAGCGTCCAGGTCGCGCAGTGCGACTTGATCGCCACACGCGCACTCGAACACCTCGTCTGAGTATCATGCGCCGCTGCCATTGCACACACTCGCGGACATGCGCTTTCGGTGCAGTCGCCAAGTGGCCACGCCGTGGTGTTCTTTGAAGCGCATTACTTCCATCCAGTACATGTCGTCGTCGTCGTACACGCGATGTCTATCCGAGCACACGTCGTACGCATGGATCGCTAGTGGCGTCGTCATCGAATGCACGCACATGCACACTGCTGCTGCTTATATTAGTCAGCTCACATCCATCCATCGCCTCTGCGGTCGGCACTGCTTGCGCGCGTCTGCACTGCTCGTCTGCAGACTCGGCATCGGCGACTCGAGCGCACGCCGCGTCCTCGCCGAGCACTCGCTGCGGTCGTCGTCGCTCTCGCACGTTCCTCGATTGTCTATGTCGTTGCTACCATTCCCATCTCGCGTGTTCAGTCAGTCCGAGTCGCTGCCAGTTGTGCTCACGCGCGCACCGTCGCTCTTGCTCGACGACGCCGTGGACGAGTAGAGGCTCGGCGCGACTTGCATCCAGTTCTGCAGCTGGTCCAAGTTCTCTTGCTGGAGCTTCTCACAGCGCATGACTGTCTCTGTGAGCAGCACGAGCAAGCCGCTGTGCATCTCCTCTTGCTCTTTGCACCAGCTCTCGACTTCGTCCGACAGCGTCGACGTCGACGACCGCAGCGACGCGTCGGTCGTGCGCTCTTCTGGAAAGCCACCTGCTGCTGCGTCCTCGGCCTTGCCGCTCGATGTCCGCGTGAGCGACGTCGGCGGCGTCGTCTGGTGGCGACCGCGACTGCTGCGGTGGCTCTCGTCGTCCGGCGGGAAGAACGCGCGCGTGCTCCCGGCGCGGTTCGCTCCGCTGCTGTGGCGCGACGGCATCGCGCGCATCGACGGACCTGCGACTGGCGACGTCGCGACGTTCGGGTTTGTCCGAAAGCCGAGCGTGATCGGCCGCCGCGTGGTCTTGAGCGTCTGGACAATGTCTTTGAACGGCGCCGCGTCGACGACGTCGTCGTTCACGCTCACGAGCTGGTCGCCGAGGCGGCAGTTCGCAATGCCAGTCGTGACGCCGTCGGCTTGCTGGAGCACGGCGATCTGCGCGCCGATCTTGTTGGTCGAGAAGTTGCGGAGCGAGATACCGCACTCGCCGCTCACCCACATGACTGTGTAGTCGACGTTCCGGAAACCCGCAGGGCGACGCGAGTCGGCGCGCGGCAAGCGCTGTGGTGGCTGCTGCTGGTACTGTGGATACTGCGGCTGCTGTGGCTGGTGATGATGCCCGCGCTTTGAGTTGTGGCGCTGGAGCGCTGCGCCGCCAGCCAAGTCGCCGACTTCGAGCGGCACGCTGTCGCGGTCAATCGGCGCGTACGGCTCTGGCGGCGTGTCGGCTGCGAACGGCGTGAAGATGCTCTGGCGGCCGTAGCTCCCAGGGGCACCATTCCTACTGCTACTGTTGTTGTTGTTGTTGTTGCCACTCACGGGCTGGTGCGTCTTGACATCGCCAGCAGCAATCGCGTCGTAGATCTTGGCGCTCTTGGCCATTTCGCCGCGCAGGAGCTGGAGCTGCTCAATGAGCTCCGGCAAGCTCCGCACGAGCTCCGCGGTCGCTGCGTCGCCGTTCGCAGCAAAGCTCATGCTCAAGCTCTCGCGCCGCAAGAGCGCTGCGGCAGCAGTCGCACTGGCGTCGATGCCGGCTGCTGCGGTTGTTGCTGTCGATGATGGAAAGTCCATGGCCATGTCGTGCAATGGCGTGTCGGGCGTTGCAATGAGGTCGGAGCAGTGCGTGCGTGTGTGATGTGGTACTAGCACGTCGAGTGCGAGTGGCGCTGCTGCTGCAAAGCGCGGGTCTTGCCGAGTGGGTCTTGCTCGTCGAGATGCGCGCCGGCACACTGGCTCGAGCAACAGCAGCGACGGTCTTTGCTTGTCTTTCTTCTGACTGTCTCTGTCTTTTTGTGTGTGGAAGAGCAAAACGAGAGGGAGAGGCCATTTCGCACCCATGTGGACACATACCCTGGCAAAAGCGATCAAATCGATAAAAGCAACAACGTCAAAACATACATGCAACTGGCTCAAAGCCTTTCATATAGCCTTCTTGTATAAAAAGATAGCTCTGCAATAGCATGCAAATCTAGAGATGGATGTAGGTGCACTGATGATCAGGCGATCGCTCAAGCTTTGGTTTGGAGCGACTCGTATGGCGAGCACGCTGTCTGTCCGTGCTGTCTGTCGATCGTCCCAGTGCATCCGCACCCATGTCGAGTTGCCTGTGTGTGGCTCTCTGCTTGTCATCTTTCCGCTTGCTCCAGGTGGTTGGTTGGTTGGTTGGTTCACACGATCGACTTTGCTTCACTGACAGTTCGCAACAGCTTCATGAGCCCTAGCACCAACAGACAAGCACACAGTCAGCACATACTGCATTCACAACGCGCCAGTTCACTCGGATGTCCTTCTTCGTGGGCAGGACGACGATGCCTCGACCGACGATGCATAGCTCATTTTTGACTGTTTGGGTGGATCAAGTGCCACTCTCACGCACACATCACGGAGATCGTCACGACGGTCTCGCCACGCATCGCGTTGCACACGCTGCATCTCCGACCTTGACTCTTTCTTCAATCGAGCATTCTCCGCTCCAAGCCAACAACTCGGAGGACTATCCTTCTCTCTCTCTCTCTCTCTCACTCTCGCAATGCCAACACCTGCCTGCCCGCCGCCACGACGCTAGACCCGACGCAGCCCGCCTGGTAGCCGCGAGAGCGAGTCGACGTACGTAATGATCTCGTCGATCTCGGTCTCGGGCAGTCCGCAGAGCGTCCCGGACGCGAGCTCTCTCCGCGTCGGCCACACAGGTCCGCAGCCCTTGTCGGCGCCCGAGTAGTACTCGAGACAGAGGTAGCCCTTCTCAGGGAACCCGCCGTCTTTGAGCCACGACATGTTGAGCTCCCAGCCGGGAATGAGCTCGTCGCGGCTCCAGCCAAAGGTCTCGCGCTGCCAGTTCTCGCCCGGCTCGTCGATCGCGAGACGCACGAGCGACTTGGCCACTTCGCGCTCTTCGTAGATCGATAGGTTGAGCTCGTAGTAGTTGTCCGGCAGCAGCGGCGTCCAGATGTTGAGCCACCCGAAGCGATAGAAGCACTGCGCCGCCTCGGCGTCGCTCAGCGCCGACAAGATACCGTTGAAGTTGTGCAGGTCAGTGAGGCGGTCGAAGAGCACGCAGACTAAATCGATGCGCGAGCTCTCGAACGCCACGGGCCAGACGCTCAGCAGCCGCACGGCTTGCTGCGCCGTGATCCAGCGCATCGCGAGGAGCCACTGGAGGTTGAAGAGCAGCCGCCGCGCCGTGCACGTCGCTTTGTCGCCGCGCTGGATCACCATCGCCGCGCTGTTGTCGCTGTCGCTCGTCGCGCGCTTCGTCGGCGACGGCTCACTGTCAGCTTGCAGTGTGCGGCTGAGCGCTTCCGAGTCTGTGCTGTTGTCAGCGTCATCGCTGAGTGCAGTAGGACTCGCACCAACGAGAGCAGCAGTGGTGTTCGTGCTGCTGTTGTCGCTTCCACTGCCTTGACTCACAGTTGCCGCCATCACTGTCAGTGGCGACAATGTGGCTTCTGCGCCTTCGTCGCGGCCACTGAGGACTTCGCCAGTCGATGTCAGCTCGACGACGCGGTTCAAGCCGTCGCCGCACTTGAGGTAGTTCTTGACGCTCTTCATGCTCTCGAGCTCCGAGTAGAGCGCACGCGTGAACTGCCGCAGCGGCGGGAACGGCGACGGCTTCTCCGGCGCGTCTGCTGCTTTTGCACCGCGCTTGTTGTTCGCACCGCCGCGACTGCCTTTCGGTGTCTTGGACGGCGATGCACGTCCGTCGCGCGACGCTAGCGAAGCGCTTGCTGGCGCCACTGTGCGCACGCCCATCTGCGGCCCCATGTACTCGAGCTGGCAGATCGCGAGGATCTGCTCAAAGCGCTTCGTCGAGATCGGATGCGCCGGCGAGCGACCGATTTGGACGTAGTCGAACTCGACCATGCCGAACTTGGGCAAGCTGTCGAGGAACTGTGGCTCGAGCACGAGCGGCTTGCCGTTGAGCGTCTCGTTCCGGAAGCCGTGGTGGTTCCCGTGCTGACTCGTGTCTTTCAGCCCAGCCTTCTTGCGCAAGAACGCCGTGCGATTGCTGTTCTCGATGATCTTCTTGAGCGTGAGGCGATCGAGGTCGTTCCCGAGGTCGAGCTTGTAGTGCCCCGTGCTCAAGCCGAGCATCGGCTGCAGCGCGTGGCCCATGAGGTGCTGCAGCCGCACGCGCTGGCTCGCGTCCAAGTTGTGGTCAATGAGCACGTACGCGTTCTTCGGGTCGACCATGTTGGGCAAGAGCGTCGTGACGGCTTGTATGATCTCGTACACGTCTGCGACGGTCTCAAGCAAGAGCTGCGCCTCGGTGGCTTTGAAGAACAGCCCAGACTTGGCCATTGCGAGCATCTGGGTCTTGTTCTTGCTCGCGCTGATGTTCTCGATCAAGCGCTCGACGCCAGCGTGCGAGTGCGCGTTGTCGTGGTCCACCGACACGTGAAAGTCGACAAAGTCGAGCTGCAGACGGCCTTCGGTTGGGATCTCGAACGGCGCGTTCGTCTCAATGTCGACGCACTGGCGCGCAAAGTGGCCTTCTTCGAGCCGGAAGCTTGCCATGAGCTCCACGAACTCGTCGAGCTCGATTGTGCCAGTGCCGTCGAGGTCGTACTGCGCAATGTACCGCGGGACGTCGTCGTCGCGGAACGCGAGTCCGAGCTTGCGCATGCCTTTCTTCAGCTCCGTCTCGTCGACAAAGCCCGAGTCGTCTTGGTCGAGTTCGTAGAAGAGCTCGACGAGCGACGTGCGATCGAGGTGGTACGCTTTGCGCTCTTGCTCGTCCGCTGCCGAGTTGGTGAGGATGCCGGCGGTCTTGAGCAGCCGGCGGCGCGCGTCGCTGCCGTCGACTTCGCGGAGCTCGACTTTGATGTTGCGCTTCGCCTTGCCGCCGTTCGTGACGTGCACGATCGAGAGGAACTTGCAGCCTTGCTTCGTGTTGGCGACGCGCAGGAGCTCGAGCGCAATCGCGCGCTCATACGGGACCTCCATGTTGAGGTCGTACGTCCCTGTCGACTCGGCCGGGTCGAACGCGTCGGCGTCCGTGAGATCAAAGTTGCAGCCTTCCATCGACACAGTGAGCTGCCGATCGGCACAGTCGGCGACCGCGTGGAGCAGTGCGCGGCCGCCAGTCTGTCCGAGCGGGTTGCCGTCAAAGTTGACCGCAACGAGCTTCGTGTTGAGCTTGATCGCGCTCGCAATCGCCTGTGCGCCGTGCGCAGGGATGTTGTTGTTGCTCAAGTTGAGCTTCTCGAGGCAGATGTTCGACAGCAGCGACTCGCCGATCGCCTGTGCGCCGTCGTTGCCAAACGCGTTGTACGCGAGGTTGAGCTCGCGCAAGCCGCTGTTGAACGCCAGCGCTTTGCCGAGCTCGATCGCGCCGCCCAGGCGCAAGTAGTTCCACGACAGGTCGAGGAACGTGAGCGTGTAGTTGATACTGAGCATCGTCGCGAGTGCTTCGCCGCCAGTGATGATCGACGGCCGCACGACGTTGAGGTTCTCTGTGCTCCCGACGAGGTTCCGCGACAGGTCGAGCGTCTGGAGCGACTTGTTCGTGTGCAGCGCTTTCGCAAACGGCGCGAGCTCCGTGTCGTCAACGTCGGCGTGGCTGAGCTTGAGCGACTGGAGCGCGCACGTCGAGGAGCTGAGGTATGCCGCGAGCGCAGTGGCCGCGGCGCCGTCGACTTTGTTCTCGGACAAGTCGAGGTGGTACAGGTCGCGCTTTGCGACCACGACGTCAATGAGCGCGCGCAAGCCTTTGTCGCCGAGGCGGTTGTTCCGGACGTTCAAGCCTGTGACCATGGGCAAGTCATGAAGACACTGCGCAAAGACCGCTGCAAGCTCGTCGCCGATCGCCATGTGCGAGACGTTGATCTCTGGCGAGAAGTAGTTGCGCACGATGAGGCGAATGCACGGCGGGAGGTCGTTCTCGAGACAGAGCGCTGAGAACTTATGTCGCGCCGTGAACTGGCGGCTGAAGAGCCCCATGCGGTCGACCTGGTGAAAGTTGTTTGCAAAGAGGTTCACGGTCGACGACTCACTGCTGCTGTTGTTTGTAGGTCCAAGACGCGCGAGACTCGGCACTGCACGTTGCTGGTGCTGCTCAGCGAGCGCTTCGCCTTTGCCGCCAGTCTGAGGCTCTGAAGCACCGAGTCCATTGCTGACGCTACTTTGCCCCGAGCTGCGCTGGAGTGGCAATGGCGTGACGGCTGCGCGTGCTCCGAGCAGCGCGGTCTCCTCTTCGTCGCGCGCTTGCTGGTCATCGAGGAACTCATTCAGCGGTTGATTCGTGAGGTACTTTTGCGCTGCGAGCTTGCGGAAGATCGCGTGGCACTCGGTCTTGGCGCCGCTGCCAAAGTACTTGGCTTTCGTCTCTGCCGTGAGCATGAGCGAGCGCTGCGAGCCGAGACGCTCGTGCGGCGTCGGGAGCTCTAACAGCATCGACTCGGAGCTCGGTGCCGCCGGCAGTGGGAGTTTACTCAGCCGCAGGAACTTGTCGGCAGCAGACTCGCGGTCGCTCCGCTTCGCGCGCGCGAGCACAGGGAGACTTCGTCGGAGCTCTTTGTCGATCTCCCATGGCTTGTTGATGCGTGAGATATCCCAGGGCTCGTAGCTGCCGTTCGTAGTGCTGGTGTTTGCACAGCACGCTGCCTTTTCGCGACGGCTAGTCGAGACGACCGAGGCTGGCGCAGCAAGGCCACTGCTGTCATTACTGCGAGTACTTGCGAGAGGTTTCCGAAGCATCGTCGCGATTGCGCTGCTGTTGCACTCGCCAAGCACAGCTGGTGCCTTTGAGCTGATGCGCACGCTGCCGGACGGCGTCTTGCGGATCTTTGCGCGGGCGGCGAGCGGACTCGGGTCGGGATCGTCGTCCGGTGTGGCCGCAGCTACTGCTGCAGTGGGAGTTGTGGTGGTGCGCACCTCTGTCATTATCGCGGCACGCTAGCGACAGCAGACCGTGTCAGTGTGTGTCTATCTCTTGGGTGGCACAGACATTGCTGCTGCTGCTTTGTGTGTTGTGACGCAAAGCAAGCAAGATGGCTAAAGAGCCCGTCTGACTGTTACACCAACTGCAGCAGCACGATTTTGGCGGGAGACAATTTGCTGTTGACAGCGCGTTGTCGAGGTACTGGGGCGATCCATTCAAGTACGTAGCCTTTCAGGGGATCCACCGACAGTAGTCGGCTAAGTGCGCGACCCTTTGAAAGATCCAAAACGTCATGTTTTGGAAAGCGCGGGCATTTCTGTAGGACGCAGTCGTGAGGTAGTCTATGAGGCACTAGTAGTCTCCAGAAGACTCACATACAGAAAGCAAGATGGCTACCTACAATCACGGTGTTGATCTGCTTTTTGAGTATGTCAGCTCTGCTTTTCTGCCAGCTCTAAGTTTCTGTCAGCTCTGAGTTTCTGTCGATCTGCTTTTCTGACAATATGTTTTTCTGTCAATCCATCTTTTTCTGCCGCCTCGATCTGAGTGATCTGAGTCCAATTGTCAAGTATGTGAAACTCAGACGGCTTCGACCAAAGTGTGTGTGTTTTTCAAAAATTGATTTTCGCAATTCTCGTTGTATTTTGTTTCAGATTCGCTTTTCTTGCAGAGGAGGGCTGGTGGTTTGAAGATCAACAGCTCGATGCACAAATTCAAAACGTCAAAACAGCAACGCAACAGCAAGACCAAGATCAAGAGTGACTATGCCTGCAAGAGCGGCAACAAGAGCTGCAAGAGACGCAGCAAGAGTAGCAACGCTACGAAAGCCAACAACCGGAAGTCAGATAGAAACAGTACTAGTGCACATGATGGCAATCGCGAATATGCAAATGCCAAAACGCAGAACAGCAGAAAAGCGTACTTGGTGAATTGCGTCGTCGAGCTGACATCGACTGGCGAAGTCCTCAGTGGCCGCGACGAAGGCGCAGAAGCCACATTGTCGCCACTGACAGTGATGGCGGCAACTGTGAGTCAAGGCAGTGGAAGCGACAACAGCAGCACGAACACCACTGCTGCTCTCGTTGGTGCGAGTCCTACTGCACTCAGCGATGACGCTGACAACAGCACAGACTCGGAAGCGCTCAGCCGCACACTGCAAGCTGACAGTGAGCCGTCGCCGACGAAGCGCGCGACGAGCGACAGCGACAACAGCGCGGCGATGGTGATCCAGCGCGGCGACAAAGCGACGTGCACGGCGCGGCGGCTGCTCTTCAACCTCCAGTGGCTCCTCGCGATGCGCTGGATCACGGCGCAGCAAGCCGTGCGGCTGCTGAGCGTCTGGCCCGTGGCGTTCGAGAGCTCGCGCATCGATTTAGTCTGCGTGCTCTTCGACCGCCTCACTGACCTGCACAACTTCAACGGTATCTTGTCGGCGCTGAGCGACGCCGAGGCGGCGCAGTGCTTCTATCGCTTCGGGTGGCTCAACATCTGGACGCCGCTGCTGCCGGACAACTACTACGAGCTCAACCTATCGATCTACGAAGAGCGCGAAGTGGCCAAGTCGCTCGTGCGTCTCGCGATCGACGAGCCGGGCGAGAACTGGCAGCGCGAGACCTTTGGCTGGAGCCGCGACGAGCTCATTCCCGGCTGGGAGCTCAACATGTCGTGGCTCAAAGACGGCGGGTTCCCTGAGAAGGGCTACCTCTGTCTCGAGTACTACTCGGGCGCCGACAAGGGCTGCGGACCTGTGTGGCCGACGCGGAGAGAGCTCGCGTCCGGGACGCTCTGCGGACTGCCCGAGACCGAGATCGACGAGATCATTACGTACGTCGACTCGCTCTCGCGGCTACCAGGCGGGCTGCGTCGGGTCTAGCGTCGTGGCGGCGGGCAGGCAGGTGTTGGCATTGCGAGAGTGAGAGAGAGAGAGAGAGAGAAGGATAGTCCTCCGAGTTGTTGGCTTGGAGCGGAGAATGCTCGATTGAAGAAAGAGTCAAGGTCTCCGCTGTGTGTTGCTCTCGACGTCGGAGATGCAGCGTGTGCAACGCGATGCGTGGCGAGACCGTCGTGACGATCTCCGTGACGTGTGTGTACCAGCGCGAGCTCTCGAACGCCACGGGCCAGACGCTCAGCAGCCGCACGGCTTGCTGCGCCGTGATCCAGCGCATCGCGAGGAGCCACTGGAGGTTGAAGAGCAGCCGCCGCGCCGTGCACGTCGCTTTGTCGCCGCGCTGGATCACCATCGCCGCGCTGTTGTCGCTGTCGCTCGTCGCGCGCTTCGTCGGCGACGGCTCACTGTCAGCTTGCAGTGTGCGGCTGAGCGCTTCCGAGTCTGTGCTGTTGTCAGCGTCATCGCTGAGTGCAGTAGGACTCGCACCAACGAGAGCAGCAGTGGTGTTCGTGCTGCTGTTGTCGCTTCCACTGCCTTGACTCACAGTTGCCGCCATCACTGTCAGTGGCGACAATGTGGCTTCTGCGCCTTCGTCGCGGCCACTGAGGACTTCGCCAGTCGATGTCAGCTCGACGACGCAATTCACCAAGTACGCTTTTCTGCTGTTCTGCGTTTTGGCATTTGCATATTCGCGATTGCCATCATGTGCACTAGTACTGTTTCTATCTGACTTCCGGTTGTTGGCTTTCGTAGCGTTGCTACTCTTGCTGCGTCTCTTGCAGCTCTTGTTGCCGCTCTTGCAGGCATAGTCACTCTTGATCTTGGTCTTGCTGTTGCGTTGCTGTTTTGACGTTTTGAATTTGTGCATCGAGCTGTTGATCTTCAAACCACCAGCCCTCCTCTGCAAGAAAAGCGAATCTGAAACAAAATACAACGAGAATTGCGAAAATCAATTTTTGAAAAACACACACACTTTGGTCGAAGCCGTCTGAGTTTCACATACTTGACAATTGGACTCAGATCACTCAGATCGAGGCGGCAGAAAAAGATGGATTGACAGAAAAACATATTGTCAGAAAAGCAGATCGACAGAAACTCAGAGCTGACAGAAACTTAGAGCTGGCAGAAAAGCAGAGCTGACATACTCAAAAAGCAGATCAACACCGTGATTGTAGGTAGCCATCTTGCTTTCTGTATGTGAGTCTTCTGGAGACTACTAGTGCCTCATAGACTACCTCACGACTGCGTCCTACAGAAATGCCCGCGCTTTCCAAAACATGACGTTTTGGATCTTTCAAAGGGTCGCGCACTTAGCCGACTACTGTCGGTGGATCCCCTGAAAGGCTACGTACTTGAATGGATCGCCCCAGTACCTCGACAACGCGCTGTCAACAGCAAATTGTCTCCCGCCAAAATCGTGCTGCTGCAGTTGGTGTAACAGTCAGACGGGCTCTTTAGCCATCTTGCTTGCTTTGCGTCACAACACACAAAGCAGCAGCAGCAATGTCTGTGCCACCCAAGAGATAGACACACACTGACACGGTCTGCTGTCGCTAGCGTGCCGCGATAATGACAGAGGTGCGCACCACCACAACTCCCACTGCAGCAGTAGCTGCGGCCACACCGGACGACGATCCCGACCCGAGTCCGCTCGCCGCCCGCGCAAAGATCCGCAAGACGCCGTCCGGCAGCGTGCGCATCAGCTCAAAGGCACCAGCTGCGCTCGGTGAGATCAGAATCCCATGCGGAGCACCACCTGGCGCTCTCCTCGCTGCTTGTCACAGACGCAGTCACGCTGGCGTTGATTGAGTGCGATGGCGTCAAACCGTTTGGTAGGCGCATGGCAGTCGTGTTCTCAGCGGGCTTGACGTCCAAGTCGGTCTTAACGAGTCCTACGCCGTCCTGAGTTGTCTAGCCCAACACTATCTTACGCGTGGCGGAGTATGCCCATTCGGTTGTTGGTGTATCGTGTCCGCGCTACCTCTGTCGCGCTTCCTTGATGAAGAGCTCGCTCGAGATCAAGGTCGACTGGAGCAGTCGAGTCGTGCATCGCGTTGTGTGAGTAGCGCTAAGAGCATGTGCAATCCGATGCTCTCTTTCTCTCATTCTTGCGCGCTCTCACTCGCTCAAGTGAATGTGATAGGCATGATGGTGCAGCATACAGCACACTCGATCAAGCCCAAGTTCGCGTCGGCAACTTCAGTGGGCTGAGAACGAGCGCGGCAACAGTATCAACGATGCGGAACGAGCGAGCGAGCGAGCGGATGCGGCAAGAGGCACTCGCACGCGTCGATCTTGTGAATCGTGCGCCTCTGGTCGGCGCTCTGTTGTGTTGCTGCAGCAAGTGTCCCAGAGCGCACCCACAGCACACGGTACATGGCGCGGGTCGTGATGGCGAAACATCAAACAAGTGAGTCGGAAAAGGCGAGGCAAGTGGAGACCGCGATCTTTGCTCTCGCGCGTGCGCTGTCGTCGCTTGGCTCTTGTGTGTTTGGGCGTTGGCTCGCATGGACGATCGTGGTGGCATTACCGCCGTTCCAAGTGCCCATGTGTGTGTGTCATGAAGAGAGGAGTCGATCGGTGCCAAGATCGCCAAGGTGGCGGCTCTCGGAGTGAAAGTGCGGTAGTGAAGAAAACAGCGACACGAACAACTCGTTGGTTTCTTCACTACCAATGAATGCCTCGCACGAAAGCACCAAAATTTCACCGCACAGTGCAAAACAAAGTGCCAGCTCGGCATACTCCATTCAAGCTAGTGGTACAAATGATTTTGCGCGCGAAACGCTTTCTTTCTTCTTCACTTTGTGACGACAAACAACAGCATCTGAGCAGCAGCAGTATTGTATCGCCGCAACAAACAAACACGACCTTCCAGCATCAACTCGCTCGCTCGACGACGACGACGCGCACGCGAGGCAGCACTCTCGTACGCCGCCACCAGCACACACGCGCACACACACGCGCGATCTCGAACGCTTCGCCACAACCGCATCGATCGATCGATCGATCGATCGATCTGTCTGTCTCTCGCAACACGCAAGACTGGCGCGTGCAAGAGGCAAACAGCCAACCAAGCAAACACAGCAAACACAACACACAGCGAGCCCTGACCCTACAAGTCGCACGTGAAGAGCGCGCTCTTGCTGCTGCTCGACGCGACTCGCCTCGGCGCATTCCGAAACAAACAAACAACCCACTCCACCACACATGTACGTCGGCATGGACTCGCCGCACGACGACAAGCGCCGCTTGCGCACACACGACGTCCAGCAGCAGCAGCAGCAACAACAGACACAGTACTTGCGTCCGCGCAACGACAGCGCGTCGCATGCGCTCACGGCTGAGAGCAGCATGACGTCGCCACCGCCGCCATTTGCGACCGACGCGTCGCTGCGCAACACACACGGCGGGCAGCGCGACGACGAGCAGGACCAGTACCGCACGGGTGCGCAGCCGCTCACACAGACGTCGCTGCGCAACTTTACAAACAAGATGCAGCGCTTTGGGAACGGCGGTAACGGCGGCCATGGTGGTCAGCACTACGCGAGCTCGAGCTTCACCGGCGACGACGTGCTCGGCAGCAGCAGCATGGGCATGGACAGCGTCTCAGCTGGCGTGTATCGCCAGCGCCTGACGTCCGACACTGCGACGCCGCCAGCATCTGCGCACGGCAGCGGCATGGACAAGAAGCGGTCGTTCTACGCGCAGGCGCGCGGTCGGCTCCTTGGGAAAGAGCCCGCGGTGCCCAAGCACTTTTTGAGTGCGACGTACCGCGGCAACTCGTTCTTTGCGCGCCGGTTGCTCCGCGTCGCTGTGCCACTGGCGTGTGTCATGGCCACTGGCGTCGGGTTCTACTACTTGTACAAGCCCAAGAGCTTGCAGCTCAACCCCGCGACGGACCCGACGTCATTTGGCTTTACGCTCGCGCGGCCGAGCGCCGTGTACACGTTCCAAGCGAGTCCGTGCGAGAACATGGTCGGCTTCTCCGCGCTCATCTACCACGCCGTGCCGGCCGTCGTGCTGCTCGCGATGCCAGCGACTGGCATCCGCGCGTTCGAGCCATTCAAGCGTGAGACGGCGATCGACGACGCAACCGGGAACCGCAAGAAGATCAAGCGCACGCTCGCGTTCCAAGCGCTCGAGCTCGTCGCCGTGCTCGTGTTTGCGTTTGCGCTCGTGACGATGCTCTACTTTGCCTACATGTTCTTCAACGGCGGCGCATTCAGCTGTAGCAACGAGGCCGTGCAGGTCTTTGCGGCGGTCGCTCTACTGGCGTTCGTCGGCGTCTTTGTCGAGCTCTGCTACTTTGCGCGCTTCCGCGAGCACGTCAAGATGCTCCTCGGCGCGTTCAAAGAGAGCGACCAGACCGGCGACGTGCGCCACCACGTCATGGACCCAGGGCTCGACCACTTGCTCGCAAAAGACAAGCAAGTCGTCTCGGCGATCCGCAAGAAGCTGTACAACGCCACGCGCTTGGGCGACTTGCGCGGCATGCGCGACGTGCTCGAGCTCGCAACAACGACGCGGGCACTACCCGGCTTTCCGATGCAGTACTACCGAGACGTGCGCATCTACTGCGGCTTGTTTGGCCTGTCCAAGAAGAACCCCGTGCACGTCGCAGCGTCGAGCGGGAACGTCCCTGCGCTCGCGCTCCTGCTCGAGTACGGCTTTGCAGTCAACGCGCTCGACAAGTTTAGCCGCGTGCGCTTCAGCACCGGCGACCTCTTTTGGTACTTTGCGCGCTACGTCGTCGCGAAGCCGGTCGAGTCCGAGGAGGAGAACGCCGTGTCGATCTTCAAGACGACGCTCGTAACGCCGCTGCACTGCGCGGTTGCACACGGTCAGCTCGACGCCGTGCGGTGGCTCATTGCCCATGGCGCAGACGTCGGGACAATGGCGCAGTCGTCGTACCGGTCCGAGCGCATCCCGCCGCTCTTCCTTGCCGAGCACCCTGAGATCGTGCGCGAGCTCCTCGAGCACGGCGCGAACCAGCTTGTGATCCCAGACCCGGGCTTCATGAACACGCTCACGGTCCTCCAGCTCGCGTACATGCGCGGGAACTACGCCGTCGCACAGGAGCTCGAGGAGTGGGGCGGCGACGTTGCGCTCACGCCGTTCCACGCCGCCGCGGCGATGAACGACACTGCGCGCGTGCGCAAGTACATCCGTGCAAAGACCGACATGGACTGCCTCGGCGAGCACGGGTACGTCGGCATGAACCGCCGCACGCCACTGCACTGGGCGGCCGTGAATGGCGCAACGGCCGTGGTCGAGCTCTTGCTCGAAGCTGGCGCGGATCCAAACTTCCAGGACGCGCGCGGTCGGACGCCATTGCACTGGGCCGCGCGCCTGAACCGCGTCGAAATTGTCCAGTGCCTCGTCGCAAAGGACGCGCAAGTGAACATCCTCGACCTCGACGACATGACGCCGCTCATGTGCGCAGCGTTTGCGCGCGACGCGAGCCGCGAGCTCATTGCTGCGCTCGTCGACGTTGGCGCTGACATCAACTACGCGGTGCCGGCGACTGGCGACACGGCGCTTCACGTCGCCGTGCGTGAAGAGAACGAGGCGTCGGCGCTCGCGATCCTCGCTGCCGGCGGCAACATCATGAAGATGAACAGCGACGGTCTCCGTCCGCTCGACTGTACGACGTCAACGACGCTCCTGTACGAGATCAAGCGCGCAGCCGGTCATCGGGACGTCATGATCAGCTACACGCACTCGCACGCCGAGTTTGCGAAGAAACTGCGCAAGAGCCTCGAAGACGCGAACGTCACGACGTGGCTCGACCTCATGGACCCAAGTGGTATCGGTGGCGGCTCGGTCTGGCGCGAAGAGATTGCGCGCGGGATCACGAACGCTGCGCTCGTGGTCTGCATCCTCACGGAAGACTATGCGCAGAGCGAGTGGTGCTTGAAAGAGCTCGCGCTCGCCAAGCAAGTCGGGACGCCGATCATGGCCGTCTCGACCGAGAGCGTACGCATTGGC
Organism: Pythium guiyangense; assembly: GCA_003730235.1. NCBI lineage: Eukaryota > Oomycota > Peronosporomycetes > Pythiales > Pythiaceae > Pythium > Pythium guiyangense. Next base: position 33,555 of record QXDM01000170.1, on the reverse strand, counting down.
GAAGACCTCCAAGTGTACCTCTACACGCGGCAGCTCGTGCCATTTGAACCGGCGATCACGCTCGTGAAGCGCAACGCTGAGAACGCACGGCAGATCGAGTACGAGTACGACGAGAGCAAGTACCACGCGCAGTTCCGCTTGCTCCTCGACGGCGTGCGCGACGAGATTGAGAAGCGCCGGAGCGCCATGGTGCGCCAGAACAAGCACCGCGCACTCGCTGCGACGCACGTGCACAACAACAGCGTGAGCATTGCAACGCCAAGTGGCGGCATGTTTCAGTCCTGGGACGCCGTTGCGACGCCGCACTTTGTCTTTCTATCGCACGGCGACAAGCACGCACGCTTTGTCCAGCAACTCTACCGCGAGCTCGCAGACGCTGGGATTGCGTGCTACGCAGACCGGAACGTCGGCGACGGCCAAAGCTTTGAGAGCCGCATCCAAGCGGCGCAAGAGGCGATCCTCGAGTGCACGGCGTTCGTCGTCGTGCTCTCGAGCGAGACGTTTGGGAGCGAGCTCGTGCGCGACCAACTGGCGTTTGCCGAAGACAAGGGCCGTCCGATCTTCCCGATCGTGCTCAATGACCTCACGGTCGGGCTTGACCAGCAGTACTCGCTCGCGCGCAATGAGCTCTACCACTTTCTCCACAGCGGCATGGGCTTCAAAGCGAGCTTTGAGCACCTCGTGCAAGGCATTCGGCGCCACTACGACACCGCCACGGGCGCCGACTCGGTCGTCCTTGCGCCAAGCGTGGCCGCTAATAACCGTGCGAAGAGCGCCCGGGCGATCGGTGCGCGTGCGAACAACAACAACACGCTCACGTCCTTCGTGTCGCTCGACATGGACAACGACAGCGACTTGCTTGCGAGCGACGAAATGGCGTTTGCGTCGTTCAACTTTGGCGGCAACGCTGGCGTCCCGATCAGTGGCGCCACGGGCGCGAATCCGTACACGTCAACGGCCGTGATCCTGGAGGACGCTGAAGTGTACACGTCGGCGCCAGGCGTGCCGGTCACGCCGTCGTCGATGGAGCCGCAGCATAGCGATACGCGCAACTTTGAGTCCTTGTCGTCGATCGAAGACGGCAAGCTCGACCTCTCGAGCACGCGCGTGCGCATGTAGGAGGCGAGAGAGAGAGAGAAGAAGAAGAGTGAGTATAGATACAAAGACAGCAAGTGAATGAAGCCCGTCGATCCCGAAGCCAGGGGCGACGTATGTAGAGCAACGCCAAGAGCCTGAGTACGTCTGTAGTCGCCTTCTATCTGCCGTCAGCCAATGTTGCTGTCTCGTGACGATCGAGAGAGAGCGTCATGTCCATGAGAGCGAGCGCATGGAGCACAGGAAGAGCGAGGACGTGTGTGAAGGCATAAATATTGGCGCTTAGTGATGGCTCTAATGGCGGTGTCTATCGGATGGTGTGTGTCTGCGTGTGCTCTACCAGCTACCGGAGCTGTTACCAACGAGCGACGCGATGGAAGGAAGCACGCGACGCGAGTCCGTGCACAGCGGAGGCAAGTACAAATTGGTCATCGACATCGCTGGCTGGTACGGCGTCGAGCGCAGCGCTGGCGCTGGCGCGACAAAGCTCGCGGCGACTGGTGCAGACCGCATGGCGTCAAAGTCGCACTGCTGCGGGTACGATGCGTGGACACTGTGCTGCTGGAGCTCGAGTGGCGACGCCGTGAACCGAGGGAGCGGACTCGCGTACGACGACACACTCCCGGGCGACGGGAACGCCGGGTGGCGGTGGAGCAGCGGCACGTCTGACGGACTCGACGGCATCGCAGCTGGCGGCGGGTTGCACTTTGTCGGGTCCTCGAGCAGCAGCGCGAGCTTGTTCTTTTGCTTGCGAAGCTGCTCGGCGTACGAGTCGCGGCGCGCGCCTTCAAAGTACCCGATCGCGTGCTCCATGGACGCAATGCTCTTGCGCAGACCTGTGATCTGGCGGTGCGGCCAGCGCGAGATGCCGTGCTTGCGGCAGATCTTCTTGAGCAGCGTCACGCAGATGCCAAAGCTCTTGGCGACCTGCGCGAGCGGCTCTTCAAAGTGCGGCCGCAGCATCTCGAGCGTGATGCTGTGCGACGCCGACATGTTGGGTCGCGACGACGTCGCCACGGCGGCGGCGGCTGGAAGCGTGTCTTTGCGGCTCGGAGTCATCGCTGGCGCAGCGACCGAGGCGCTCGAGTCGGTGACTGGCGACGCTGGTGCTGGCGAGTCGGCGCGGAAGCGCTTCGCTGATGTCTGGCTCGCCGTGTCATCGTCGTCGTCGTCGTCGTGGTTGTCGTCGTCGCTGGTGGCTTCGTCCTCGCTCTGGAGAAGGTGCTGTGGGAACGCGCCGACTGAGTGGCGCTTGCGGCTCAGTGGCGACGAGGGCGGCATGCCTGCGTCGGCGTTGTCGCTGTTCATGAGCTCGTGGAGAAGCATCTGTGTGTGTGTGTCTGGGAGGCGGCAAACTCGAGAGTGAGGCTGCGGGAGTGCTTGCTAGCTAGCTTGGCGGTGAGCTGTTTGGCAAGGCGTCGAGGCGGAAAGATTGGTGTGCCGCGAAGAAGGAGGCGGTCGTGACGGAGGTGCTGGTCCGAGTGGTTCGATCGAGTGCAACGCTTGCCTCGGGTCTCGCTGACGCAGTGCGCTGAGCGCTGTGAAGTAGTAGCGGTAGTGGTAGTGTGCGCTGTTGAGAGCAAGAGCGCAAATGACGGGACGTGCGAGCGAAGCGCGCGAGGCAGCGCGCGGCTTGATGGCGCGCAAGCGAGCGCTCGCTCGACGCGCGTGCACACGCAAGCACGAGTGCGCGTCGTGTTCGCAGATGATTATCCGCACGGCGCTGCTTCTGTTCGGACAGGCAAGCGCGCTGGATGACATATGACTGACAGGTGACCGCTCTATGGGAGGAGCAGCGGCGAGAGAGCAGCCAACTCACATCGCAGGGACGCGACCCACAACGCGCGCACCTTTGCGTGAGCTGGGGCGATCTCTGTTTGAGCAAGTGAGACCTTGTCGCGTCGCGAGTCTGGCTGGAGACTCAAGGCTCAAGACTCGAGACTCGAGACTCGCCTTGGCCCAGAGCGAGAGAGAGATTGGTCCAGAGATCCAGACGCTGAGCGTCGAGGCACCGCTGTCGCCAAATGCGCGGTCGCACACGTTACTCACCACCGCCGCCGCAGATCTCCCAGACGAGCGCGCTTTCTCTCATGACCCTGTTGGGCCGGCAAGCAATAGCCGCCACTCCTGACTCTTAACCTTCAATCAATGCCGCCGACCGGTTGGCCAGTCCACTTGAGTGCATGTATTGGCAGCAAGGAGCCGCAGCTCCAGACGACGAACGATGCCACACGCCGCCCCATGCAGGCATGAACAGCGAGTGAGAGGAGAGGATAAGCCGAACTGCATCGTTGAGAACTGAAGTTGTGCACGAAGGGCATCAACACGGAGCGTGATGTCGCCTCTCGATCGAGGATGAGGACGAGAGAGATGGAGGAGCAGCTGTGCGTGCAAGTGCCGGTGGACTGACTGGACAGCGCGAGTGCGCCATCAAGACATCGCTCCATCTTGTCAGCTCACGCCCAGACAGCGGTGATCGCAAGGACACTCGACACTCAAGCGCCGAGGCACAACAAGATGCATGAGCTGCTGCATTGCACCGAGGGCTTGCACGCTGCAGCACGACGCACACACACAGCATAAAGCTCAAGAAGAAGCACAAAGCGACGGCGTGTGTGGCACTCGCAGCAGTCACGGCCGAGCGCAGCAGTCACTCGACTACTCTTGCATCACGAGCAAACCACATGCGTCGCGCACAATGCGACACACGCACCCAGAGGCAAGAAACGAGGAATTTCCATAATTCAGTACGTATGTACTGAGTTTGCCCCCAGAGATGAAATAAAAGAGGCATTTCAGTACATTGCTCGAGGTAAAAATAAAGTGCGCTTGTGATGAACGAGATGGTGCAAGTGCGAACTTAAAAAACTAAATTTGGACAAATATCAGTCATATTTAAAGAAAACGTATCCGATAAGATACGAGACTGTGCAGCTCGATTGAGGTGGAGCTTGGAAGCGCGCGTGGGTGCATTTCGACCATGATATGTAGCGCTCAAGCTCATTGCTCAATCTACCAAGCCCGCGACATGGCAACAACAAAGAAACCAGCGAACTTCGGAGCCGCAAGATTCTCACTCGACCTGGCGGACATAGCTGCAGCGAGAGAGTGTGGCTTACTTCGACCAGACATCGATGTTGACAGCGACCCAGCGAGCAAGACGCACGGTCATGTCTACGATCGCCAAGACAACATCGGCGTTGACGTCTTCGAAAGCCAGAAAGCCATTCAACGGCGGTGCAAGACTCTTGCGACTAAGTGCGGCTTTCAGCTGTACGTCAAGCACAGTAGCGTCAAGGCAAACAGCTCGGGCAATGCCAAGTACGCCTGTAAGATCGTGAACGGCTTGCAGTTTTACGACGCAACAGCAGAGCCGGGCACTCTCCAGTGCCCCTTCTTCATCAACGTGTTCAGCAAGAACGGGAGCTGGAAGATCACGGCGGCCAACTTCTGCCACAACCACGCAAAGCATATCGGCTCTTCTCGACCACCGTGCGTCGAAGGCTCTGTCCCAGCACCAGCTCGCCCCTTGCGCAACACGACTCAAGACATGGATCAGATCACGTCTCTCGTCGAGCTCAATGTCGTTCCAGCCCACGCCGGATCTGTCTCAACTCTCAAAGGCAAGGACATCACGACATACCTGCGCTCTCAAGGCGTCACGATCAGTACAAGTGCCGTGTCCAGAATGAAGCAAGCTGTCACGGGAGTGTGTTCCGTGACGTAGCTTACACGTGGTCTTACGAGGAAGCGATGTGGTGAAGCGCAGAGGGACTGCGCTGAACTCGGTATTTTCAACTGAGGTTTTTGTATTGAGATCATGAATAGTGATGAAAGTGAGGGAGCTAACCTAATTAGTGAGCCCACTGATGGGACGACCATGGTCGTCAGAAATCAGGTTAGGCCACTAAATGGGAGTCTGCTGTGCTCCTTCGTACTTAGCACAGCAGCCCCGTTACACAAGCCATCGACGACAAGCTGCATGGCGACCACGCGGAGAGCTACCAAAAGCTGGAGGCGTATCTAGATCTGATGGCGCAGAAGAATCTGGGGTCGATTTGGCGCTTCGACAAGGAGAGCGACGGCATGACGTTCAAGCGAGCCGGATTCTTCCCGAGCGTCGGTATGCACATCGTGGAGATGACCAAGAGGCTTCTCGGGTTCGACGGAGTGCACTTGAAGGGCGAGATGAACCAACGCGGCGTCTTTCTCGTTGCGACGGCGAAGGACTACTGCAACCACATTGTACCAGTCGCTCTCGCTCTCGTCCCAGTCGAGAACTTTGAAAACTGGTGCTGGTTCCTCCAGATGGTCAAAGACGGGCTCGATGGCGCGAACAAGTTCACGATCCTGTCAGACCGGCAGAAAGGACTCCTCAGCGCTGTGTCCAAGGTCTTTCCTGATGCGGGCCACCGATACTGCGTGAGGCACATCATGGACAACATATCGAGAACGAAGACGTCGCTGACGAAGGAAGAGCGAGGGATCATCTGCAGCATGGCTCGAAGCGACTGCGAGAACGACCTCAAGCTCTTCACCAAGCAACTCAGCAGCACAAAGGCTGCAGCATCTGAGTATCTGGCTGGGATCGACATTCATAACTGGGTCAAGTTCGCCTTCCAGAATCTGTACAGCCTCCCGACGTACGGCGAGATCACTTCCAACCTCTCCGAGCAGACGAACAACTGGCTCGGCGATGAGCTTCGAAGCTCGAAGCCACTCGACGCTTTCCACCTCTTTTTCGTCCGGCTCAGCGAGCTTCTCTCCGAACGACGTCAGCTCGCCGGAATGTGGATCCGCAACGCGGGCGAGCACAACTTGGTCCCACCTCTCGCTGCGCGACTCAACGACCTGTCTCTGGCGAGCACCGCGTGCACTTTTACGCCGTGTCTTGAAGGGGCGTACAACGTGCGGCACCTCGGTTGCCCGGCACCAGACGGCCTGACTCATCCTTGGCGACTCGTCTCACTGCCCGAGAAAGAGTGCACCTGCCGAAGCTGGAGAGACGAAGAGTTTCCGTGCGTGCATGCTGTGTGCGCTGCGGCAGCTGAAGGAACACCGCTCGCTCAACTTTACGACTCAAAGCGGCTGTCAAACGACCACTTCCGTGACACGTACACGCATCCATTTCTGCCATGGCCGACAGACGGAGTGCTTGCTCGAGACACGACTCTACGAATTCTGGCGGTGAAAGTTGCCCAGAACGGTAAAGGCAAGCGTGGCTTGAAGCCGGGTCCGAAGCCAAAGCACAAGAGACAGAAAGCAGTTGGTAGCCTTTAGGTTTGACTTACACTTTGTATACTTTATAGATAAACCAATGCTGCATGGGTTTTTGTTGGTGACTCATTACTTACTTAGAACACAATCGACCTCGTTCTAAATTTTAGATCTGAACTGAATTGTGGATGGCTCGTGATGACATCGCTAAAAAAAGAGTGATGTGACTGGACTCTGTACACCTGGAGCTGCTTAGATTTCAGATTTCAGAGATTCTAGAATCTCGAACCCTTTTCTAGAAGGAGCATCCGCCATTCGGACTTAGTGTACTGGCGCCCAGTCAACTCACTCGCACACTCTGTCGCGGTCGCATTTAGCAGTTCTATGCGGTGGCAAGAAAGAAGACTGACTTTCAGTAGGAGGTTTGCACCTGGAGGGACTCGAACCCTCGCCACCTGCTCGTGAAAGCAGGGCTCTAACCAATTGAGCTACAGGCACGCTGACATTTGCCGTTGCTGTCGCATAATTGTGCGTGCAATATCAGCAAGTTTTCCCAAAATTCAGGTTTGTACTTAAGCAGGTCGAACCTACTGATTGGTCGAGTGTACTGATTCAGTACATCTTTGATAACGTTGCTGTGGGGGCAAACTCAGTACATACGTACTGATCTATGGAAATTCCTCGGCAAGAAACAGTGCAACCGACAACAAGCGCTGATGCCGCGAACTGCCATGTCGACGCGGCCGCCGTACCACTTGACCTCGAGTCGCTGTGCTCGAGGCTCGTGCTCGGTGGACCCGTCGCGGTGAGGACCCGAGGCGCGTCCTCGCGGCAGCCAACCGCTGCCAGTCGTCTCGCTAGGACTTGGTCTCTCGTCATGAGGCACACACGCGCCTGCAAAGGACCAGTCCAGAGACGAACGGTGTCGCACATGAATGTGCTCATCGAGCTCGAGCGCGAGAGAGTTCTCGCTGTCCTAGTCGCACCGAGGCGTCCCTCACTTTGCTCGCTCGCTCTTCCAGTCGCGAACCTCGCGCGTGCAAGCCAATGCAATGCGATAGATGTGTGCTGCGCGTGCACCAAGCTCACTGTGCATTCCATCTCCAACGACACCCTCGAGCGTTGCCACTTGCGCTCCAACGAACTCGAGTCGCTGATGCCGTGTCGAGCACAGCGCATCTTGACCGATCAAAGCAATCTCAGTCACAGCAAGCGCGACTGATGTTGACAATACAGCGCGCGTCGGATCTTGCACCGAAGTCGCTCTCATCGATGATGCGCGCTGTTGACGAGACGTTTCTTCGGCGCGGACAGAGCAGCGGCCGTCGGCGACACCATTCGCGGCGATTGCGCGCGGACACCGACGACGACGATCAGCGCTCGCTCGCTCGTCTCCAGCGCTAGCGCGCTCGCTCGTCCATCAAGGACAACAACAACGACAACGACATCCAGCCGATCTGCGCGTGAAAGCGCGCGTTGCTTTGCGCAGGTGCGTACGAATTGTAGATGAATGCGCCTCATCGCATGTTCGTTGAGGCAGCCTCCAAGCAGGCTGGGGGCAACCGCGCGGGTGACACTCGCGAGCTGTCTTCGCGAGCTCGCTCGGTTCGTCAAGATCATGTCACCGAGCTGTCAAGCAGTGTCACAGCTGCGGTGGAGCGAGTTGAGGCGTCGGCGCGCCAACGCGCTGCTTCGATGCATGAAGCGCCGCCGAGAGCGAGCGCCGTTGAAGCTCCAAGGCGGCGTCCACGCTCGAGCTCTCGTGCCAGCAGCGATCCCACACACAAGACGCCGCTGTGATCGTCTGCTTTGCCTGGCGTTGCTGCCATCGTCATCGTCACCGAGCGCGATGCTCGAGGCGAAAATCGCAAGCAGGCGATCTGGTTCAAGCCAGCGTTCACATGACCATGGGCGGTCGGTGGTCGTCTGCTTGCTCGCCCTCCTCCTTTCGTGTGCAGTGCAGTGAGCGACCACTTCACAGAGACCCGAGCAGATAGTCGGGTTTGACTGACTGAGTGACCGATCGAGCCCTCTCGGTCGCGCGCGTGCGTGTCCGGGGCACACATTGACAGATTCGAGCAGCGGTGGGCCGCGACGCCTGCATGCTCTCGTCTTCTTTGTCGAGCCAGAGGCTGGCGTGGCGGCCACGACTCCATGCCGCCTCGCTCGCTTGGTCGCAGGTTGCTTACCGCAGCGCACGACATGCCGCGCAAGCATTGCCAGAGCGACTAAGATGGCGCCGCTCGTTCGCTCGTTCGATCGATCTGTGCTGCGTTGCGTTGCGGGCATGACAGACCAGCTCTTCATCACGTTCGTCGACAGCATGGCGATAGCCCATCAAACGACGATGCGCGACTAGCGTGGCGAGCACTCTCGAGAAAAGCGACAACATGGCACCACTGTGCCTGGTTTCCCGCAATGACGGAGCGTCTTCACAACGAGCGTTGGCGGTGACGCCGCCGCTGCAAGAGCTCAAAGACTTCGGTTGGTCGATTCGATTCCGTGCTCATGGTATTCGGCATGAGCGATCCACGAGCTCAAACTACATGTGGAGCACAGCAAGAGTCTCCGCCAGCAGTCTGACGTCTGTTGGCACAATGACGGACATGACTTATGGTTTGATGGCAATCATACCAAAAGTAATATATTTAAATATGGTTACTTCAAACCGGAGTGGAAATCAACACGCTTGTGTGTACTGTGCAACACTTGAATAGGGAAGAACCACAATAATCGACGGGTTCTACTGATTAGTACACCGTATTCTACTACCTCATTAGACCGTATTTGAATGCAAGGGTATAATATGGGTAAATTCCAAAATGTGACTCAAATCGGTTTGTTTGACAAAAAAGTGACTCAAATCGGTTTTACCAGCGTTTTCGTACTTATTGCAGTAACTCTACGGACGCAAACCAGTTGTGGTTGTTCTCGATTTCAAGCACGACATTAGCGGCAAGATACACTGTGGACCGCAATAGAGAAGCAAGTCCACGTGTGGCTACTGCATTTACAATTACGGTTTCTTTTATCCGGAATAGACATCTACTGTGTCCTTTTATACGCAGCAACATAGTTCCGTATAAAAGAAAACACTTGAATAGAGAAGATACACACATGTAATTAGTTTACGTGTGATTCAGTTTCGTACGTTTATAATGAAAACAAAATCACAACTATACAGCAAACAAATGTACACATCATGAATATGTATTGAATTTGTAGAACTCAAACATTGACAAATGCAAGCAGCTACATATGTAGCTGATATGGTTGTTGTCCAATTTGTGTTACATGCAATTAATAATCGTATTACACTCATCGTTCTTTCATGACAAGAGTGCTCAACCCTCTTGAAATGAAGCTGAAGACTGGCTCTCGAGCTTTTATCGCTATTCTGAGCCCATGAGATTTAGAAGGTACTGCAGCAAGGGCTGATGGGGAATGCCCAGAGAGACGTTCTTTTCCTGCAACATCAAGCACAATAAATCTGCTACACGAGCAAACCATACATGGTTAAAACATGCGTATCTCGACACAGCTATCTAATAGATCAATATGATCAACCTTTCTATCCAGCTACAAACACAATAAATGATCATTATTTGACTTCCAAGACTGCCTCCAGAGAGCAACTCGTCACTGGTGTTACAATGTTTTCAATCAGTGAAACTCTCAGTAGGCATTTTTATCAACAACAACATACCGTATGCATTTAGTTCACCTGGGCAGATCTTGACTGGTTGCTGTCAACGCGACACTTGCTCGTCATCTCAACGTTCATTCTGTCACTCGACAGTATAGTCAACGTCATCAACATTGTCGCAGAGCGTGCATCTACTCTGTGATCCTACTTGTCGACCGGAACGAGGCAACCGAGTTGTTTAGCGGGCTCCAAAGCCTCTCCTCGCGTGTGCCCGTGTTGGCACTTTTCTCCTCTAGGTGTGTGCGCAATTTGTGTGTACGTGCACGAGAGGTGCATGTGTGACGTTCTGACTCGCACTGACTCGAGTGGTGCCTGGTTGAATAACATGTCTTGCTACACGGCTCTATGATTTTGCATAAGTGTGGAACGTACTCCAACCACGACGTCATCATGGGGGATACCTAAGGAGAGCACTTCCACACGCTTGGTTGTACCGGACATCAAGAGAATAAACTCTGTTGAAATACAATCGCACTCGAGATCCTTCGCTCGCAGCGTCAAGCATAGTAAACCTGCTACATAAACATGCCATACATTGTCAAAACAATGTATATCTTGACAAGGCTATCGATTTTGTCAATATGGTTAACTATTCTATCCAGTTACCAACACAAATACTCTCTAAAATTCGAGCATTACCTTTTTAATGGCTTCATGAATGACGCTTCGGAAATGGACAGTAAATATATTCAGGAAGGTAACAGTTGTAACCTTTGTTGTGCGATAACTTTTGAACGACTGCGATCTGCGAGACGCTGTTTAGATATGATGTTGCATTCAAACTCTTAAATATTGCTGTACAAGCACAGATCTGAAGTCGCACAGCTTGATATGGCTCCCATACAAATGACTTCGTGGTGGCCAACACAAACGAGCACCTGACACCAAGCGAACACTTTGCCTCGTGTGCACCACAGCCCTGTCGATTAGCCTGAACTTGAGCCGCTAAGACTCGAAAGCTGCCCCCACACCAGCCACTGCGTCAGGCAAGTTGGTGGCAATGTTGAGCTCGGAGTTTTTATGGAGCCCACAGTCAGACCAGTTGGTCGACCCGACGGTACTGTCGTCTACGACGTAGAACTTCGCGTGCATGACTATTGGAAGCGTGTAGAGCTTGATGTTGTCGCTGAGCTCAGTGACAACAGATTGTCTCGAGCAGAACTGTCTCTTGTCGCTGCTGAGCTCCACCAGCGTGTCAGCTGGTGCCACCGCCCCTTCGATACGGTCGCGCATGATCTCTGAGGTCAGGGCAAACATGCTGACTTGGAGGTGGCGCTTCGTCGGGGGCAACTGACTTAGTAGCTGATGCTCATTTTCATCAGAAGGTGACAAGCGTTATCGGTGTGTCGATCTGAGTTTTTGCAAGCAATATCATCCTTCGTCTTTTAGCGTCTTATAAGTGTATCTAACGCGCATGGAACTGGGACTGATTATCATCATCGAGGGATGCGGCAAAAATTTACACTAGGAAGTATTAACGCGCATGAATGTGGTGTCTATGTCGTGATTCAGCTAATCACACCGTTATCTAATGTGTTGTCATGGGATGTGGTACAACGAAGTGTCTTGGCCTTGACTAAGGTGTCAAGCAAGCACCAACAAGGGGTGATGTCACTCTCGTGCAGATGCAGTGACGCCGACAGGATCACACGCGCAACGCACTCGCATCTACAGAGGCGTGTGCGAGGGCAGTGCGCATCATGGACATGACGCAGCAGCAGCACGCCTTTGTGTGTCGATGCCTGTGGCTGCGATCACATTGGTGGTGGTGCGCAAACATGCATGCTTGTGATGTCCATGTCCAGGTTCAGCAAATCACAGCAGTTATCCTATCCCGTATATGACATCGTTTGATTTGTAAAATTATTCACCTTGATGACCGATTGAAGGAACCTACATCGCTACATTACTGGTCCTTTTCGTTGTAGCTCAACATATTTGCTCACCATTCTTTACGGTTAACCTTCTGATCGTAGACTACACTAAAAGAACCAATGTCCAAACATTTTGTACAAAATTGATATGGATTTTGTACGATTTTGAGAGAGCGTAAAACAAACATAGTCTACGGAATGTACACCGTAGACCTCGTTATCATGCATTAGACGAAACATCTAAAATACTTTACGAAAAGTCTGTTCGAATACAACATACATACAAAGTACGATAATGTATTATTCATACAAAACCAAGATTCTGGGTAAAATGACAAAGCATACGAGGGCACTCCTGTAGTGTAGCCCCAGCCTGTAACGGGGCTGCTGTGCTAAGTACGAAGGAGCACAGCAGACTCCCATTTAGTGGCCTAACCTGATTTCTGACGACCATGGTCGTCCCATCAGAGGGCTCACTAATTAGGTTATCTCCCTCACTTTCATCACTATGCATGATCTCAATACAAAAACCTCAGAGTTGAAAATACCGAGTTCAGCGCAGTTCCCCTGCGCTTCACCCATCGCTTCCTCGTAAGACCTTGTGCGAGCTACGTCACGGAGAACACTCCCGTGACACCTGGTAGCACTTCGTAGTCCGTCTAACGACCAAGATGAGCACGCTCCCGATCGAAGGCGACAACGGAACGTCGCTCAACTACAGCGACTTCGCGCACCTGACTCCGTACGAGTGGGACGCGCTACGCCGCCTCGCTGACGTGTCCGGCCTGACGGCCGTCGCAGCGATGCTGTCCGCGATGTCGCAGGAGCACCAACGTGCCGCTGCACAAGAGTTCATGGTCCGCGAACTCGCCGACGCGCGTCGGCGAGGCTCAACTCCCGCGGCATCAACAAGGGGCGACGTCGTCAAGCTCGACGTCACAAGCTACAACGGCGAAGGCCCAAACCGGCTCGCTTTGAACCGCTGGCTTTGTGAGATCGATATCGCCATCCACGCGCGACAGCTCACCTCCGAGCTGTCACGCACCCACTTCCTCCTGTCCAAGCTCGGTGGCCGCGCGAAGGAGTGGGCTTTGGGCCGGCTTGTCGCCGACCCGAACTGCTTCCCGACGCTCGACGCGCTGAAGAGCGATCTGCGACTCGCGTTCGAGCCGCCTCAAGACGAGATGCATCATCGCGCTGCGTTCCTCGCACTCAAGCAAGGTCGTGCGTCCATGCGCGACTACGTGCAACGTGCTCGTCACCTCGTCTCATGCGTCACTTCGTCTCCGATCGACATGGCGACCCAAGTCCATGTCTTCATTTCCGGCTTGAACGCTGGTCACCAGCGCCTCTACTTGACCCGGAAGCCTCCGTCGTCGCTCGAAGAGGCTTTTGCGATCGCGATCCGCGAAGACTTCAGCGTATCCGCCTCACGGGGCCATCACGCCGTCGCCCCGCGAGCTGACAACAGCGCCGAACCGATGGAGATTGACGCAATCGAGCACGAAGCGACTCCGCCACGTACAGGTTCTGGTAACAGCAACGGCAGTCGCCGCGGCGGAACAAGCAACAAGCAGCTCATCTGCTTCCGCTGCCGCAAGGTCGGTCACCGCGCGGCAGTATGCCGCGCGCCAGCTCCGGTACTTGCTACTGTTGAGGTTGAAGACGAGACCGAGCAGCCCGCGCATGCAAAAAACGCGGGCTCCCAGTAGGTGCAGGGCGACCTACTGGGCTCATCCAGCGGAACGTGCCTCCGGTGGCGTCACCTTCTGCTAGCCCCACCACTGCTGCGCTTCATGCGCAGCTCTTTGCCACCACCTCGAGCAGCGACAAGCGGCTGATCGTACTCAGTTTGCACGTCGCTGGCGCGAAGCGATCCCTTCGCGCCCTTGTCGACTCAGGCGCGACAAACAACTTTGTACGAGCCGAGGCGCTGCAACTCCTGCCCTCGCGGCTGCGTGCCCGCGAGCAACCAGGCGCGATGGTAGTCAAGTTTGCAGACGGCGAACCGCGGTCACTACCGCGGCGATCGGTCGAGTTCGAGTACGAGTTCGACGGGTTCAAGAGTAGCGACTCATTCCTCGTTGTCGATCTTGGCGGCTCGTTCGACTGCATCTTTGGAATGCCGTGGCTTGCGCGCCACAGACCTGACATCGACTGGCTGAGTCGCACAGTAAAGCCGCGCGACATCGACATCGGCGGTGTTCTCGCCCACCTGAGCGACAGCGCAAGCGCCTGGCCGCACGTCACAGTCGTGGACCCCGACTCCACGACGCTCAACCCGCATGAAGAGAGCGATGGCCCTTCATGCTCGGTTTGTTGCAAAGCACCGTGCGCCACGCCGACGCGACAAGCGAACGCCGATGGCGAGTGGGTCACTGTGAGCCGCAGGAAGGCAGCGGCATCTGCGGCGAGAAGCAGAACGGCGCCCAATCGTGCAGAAGTCGGAAAAGCGCGATCAGTGGCTCGCGCTCCAATTCCCCAGCGCCAAGAGAGTCACCCACGCGCACCGGCTTGGCCCTCTGCGCCGGCGCCGACGTACGACACGATCCACGTCATCAACATGACTGGTCACGGCCCGCCGCGCCACGACATGAAGATCACGAGTCCGCCTCGCGAAGCAACCGAGCTCACTCGGCTGCCTGTGATGTCTTGGAAGAACATGCTCAGCGAGATCAAACTCGGTCGCGTCGAACAGCTTTGCGCCGTCGTGGTCGACCCAGCGGATCCGGCGCTCGTTGGCAGCGAGCGCCCTGCTGGAGCAGAGCCGAAGTCCGCTCGAGAAGAACGCTACGCTGTGCAGTCCTGGGACGAGCTCGAAGCATCTGGGAACCCAGTCTTGGACCTCGCCCGCGAGTTCTCCGACATTTTCCCCGACAAGATCCCGCCGGTGCTCCCGGCAGACAGGGGCGTACGCCACGAGATCGACCTCGTGCCTGGAACAAAGTACTGCGTGACGCGGCAGTGGCCGCTGCCTCGCGATCAAGTCGAAGCGATCGACGCGTTCTTCGAAGGCCGGCGAGCCGCCGGCCATGTGCGCGAGTCGACATCACCACACTCGAGTCCAACGTTCTGCGTGAAAAAGGCGACTGGAGGCTGGCGCATCGTCCACGCGTTCAACAAGCTCAACGACGCGACGATCCCAGCACAGACGCCGATCCCGCGCAAGGACATGGTCCTCGACACCATGTCTGGCAGCACGATCTTCAGTACCATCGATCTCACCGACGGCTTCTATCAGATCCTCATGCGCGAGTCCGATGTTCCGCTGACGGCAGTCAGTACTCCCAGCGGCATGCTCTGGGAGTGGCTGGTGATGCCGCAAGGGCTGAAAAACGCCCCTGCCACGTTCAACCGCATGGTGTCGCACGTGCTTCGCCCGCTGCGCGACTTTGCCCCGAGCTACTTTGACGACATCTTCGTGCACAGTCGCGCCACCGAGGGCGCGACAGATCTGGATGTCCATCTCGGGCACTTGCGCAAGGTGTTCGAAGCCATGCGCGAGAACAAGCTGTACGCGAACTTGAAGAAGTGCATCTTCTGCGCTCCCGAAATCCCGGTGCTCGGCAGCTACGTGAGCGCGGAAGGTGTCCGCGCTGATCCTGAGAAAGTTGCGTCGATCGTCGCGTGGCCGGTACCTCGCGACCAAAAGGAGCTCCGGCAGTGGCTTGGGCTTGCGAACTACCTTCATCATTACGCGAAAGATTTCGCGTCCGCGATCTTCCCGCTCTCGCAGTTGTTGAAGAAAGATGCCACGTGGGAATGGCGTCGTGAGCACCAGATCGCGTTTGACGACGTCAAGTCGCGGCTCTCCACCGCGCCGGTTCTTGCACTGGCGGATCACACCAAGGCGTTCCATGTCGTTTGCGATGCGAGCGACTTTGCGATCGGCTGCGCGCTCATGCAGCACGACGACGAGGGACGAGAGCGCGTCATCAGCTTCCAGTCGCGGCAGCTGAAGCCCGCGGAGCGCAACTACCCCGTGCACGACAAGGAGCTGCTCGCGATGCGCTACGCGTTGGTGAAGTTCCGCGTGTATCTGCTGGGTGAGCAGACGTTCGCGATCTACACCGACCACGCGTCTCTCCGAACCGCGACAAAGTCGCCGCATTTGAGCCAGCGCATGGCGCGCTGGCTGTCGTTCTTCGCCGAGTACAACTTCGTCGTCTTCTACAAGCCCGGTTCGACGAACATCATCGCTGACGCGTTGTCGCGGCGTCCGGACTACGACCCGCGACCCAACTCGCCGCGCCACGCCGCCGACGATGACGATGACGACGAGTGCAATGCGTGTGTCGCGCTCGGCATAAGCGCGACGGCGTCAACTGCTGTGAGCCCGCTGCGAGACGAGATCGTTGCGGCGTACTCCCGCGACCCGTCGTGCGCCGCCATGCTCAGGTACTGCCGAGAACCGTCAAAATCGACGCTGCAGCTTCTCGCTCCTTCAGCGCGGAGCCAGGCGCCGCGCTTCTCGGTTTCCGGCGACTTGCTCAAGTACCAGATCGACCGCTTCGATAGCCCTCGAGTCGTCGTACCACTCGACGACGACTTGCGCGCTCGCATCTTGCACGAATACCACGACGCTGCGTCTGGCGGCCATCTTGGCCGCGAGAAGACGTATCTCGCTCTTGCGCGCGACTTTTACTGGCCGCACATGTACAAGTGGGTGCGCAAGTGGGTCCGGTCGTGCGAGACGTGCCAAAGGGTCAAGCCTTCGCAGTCGTCGCAGGCCCCGCTTCAGCCGCTCCCAATCGCCGCGGACGCCTGGCGATCCGTGAGCATGGACTTCATCTTCGGGCTGCCTCGTGATCAAGCTGGTCGCTCGGGCATTTTTGTGGTTGTCGATCGCTTCAGCAAGATGACACACCTTGCGCCAGTCGCGGTCGGCATCACCGCGCAGGAGACAGCTGAGCTCTTCCTCGCCATGGTGTATCGGCACCATGGCATGCCGACGTCGATCGTCTCTGACCGCGACCCGCGCTTCACGGCAGCGTTCTGGGACCGCCTCTTCCAGCTGCTCGGGACGCGGCTGCTCATGTCGACCGCGTCGCACCCGGAGACCGACGGGCAGACTGAGCGCGTCAACCGAGTCGTCGAAGATGTGCTGCGCAGTTACGCGTCGTCGTACACGTCGTGGAGCGCGCTGTTGCCGATGGTCGAGTTCGCGATCAACAACGCAGTGCACGAGTCGACCGGTCACACGCCGTTCTTCATCAACAACGCGCGTCACCCGCGCGTTCCCGCGGTTCTTGGCTTTGACGACGACGGCTTTCTTGAGGGGGGAGGGACACCGAGCGCGTCGGTGTCATGCGTCGCTCTTCCAGCATCTTCGGAGGCGAGCTCGCGCTCCAACAGGTCGTCGCACTGCGCAGTCGTGATGACTCCAACAGAGGCGACAAGTTGGGCCAACGCGGCGCTTATCGCGCCATCACGACGCGCGATCGCCATCACCACTCGCGCCGGCGCGGGCAAGCCATCCGCGCCTGTGTCTTCAATCGGCGACGATCGTGTGCTCGAGTTCGTCCAAAAGCGCGAGTCAATCGCGCGCTTTGTGCGCGATGCAATCGCCGCAGCAGTCGATCGGCAGAAAACAGCAGCCGATCAGCGCGGGCGCAAGAATTCCGAGGAATTCGCTGTCGGTGACCGTGTTTTGTTATCGGCGTCCGGCATTGCACCCGGTTCTGTCACGAACCTTGGTGCGACCAAGCTTGCACCACGCTTTATCGGCCCGTTCACGATCACACGACGCAAGGGCGAGGCGTACACACTTGAAATGCCAAGTGCATTGAAAGTGCACCCGACTTTTTATGTCGGGCGCTTAAAGCGCTACGTGGCTGCTACGGTTCCGACGGACGAGCTGCCTCGCCAGGCTCGAAGCGCGACCCGACGTGACGAGGACGCGGCTTCGTCAAAGCGCTTGGCGGCGTCTGACCCGCGCGGAACGCCCGATTGTCCGCGCGAAGAGCCTCGTTCGCTTGAACGACCTTCGCCAGCTGCGCCTTCAGCGCAGCAACCTCGGAGTCGAGCCGGTCCGTCTCTGCGATCGCGTCGTCCGCTCGGCTCAGAGCAACGTCGGCGTCGTGCGACACCATCTCCAGCCGATCAGGCACAGGCGCGACTGTCGTCTCGTCGCGCCACGTTCCGCCGCGATGGTCCGCCGCCGCTTGTTGACAGCGCGGGTCACCCGCGCTGGATCGTCGATCGTCTGCTTGAACACCGCGACCGTGGTCGCGGTGCCAGTCGCCGCGAGTATCGTGTCCGCTGGCTTGGCTTTGACTCGGCCAGCGACTCGTGGGAGCCTCGCGCCACTCTCCTCGAAGACGTTCCCGACTTGGTGATGGCGTACGAGGCCGCCACTGCTGCTGCTGCTGCTGCTGCTGCTGCTGCTGCTGCTGCTGCTCGCGCCAAGGCGACGGCGCGCGCGCGCGACCACGCGACCGAGAGCGTGAACGCGATTGTCTCGGCTCATGCCACGCCACATGCCTCTCCTGCGAGCGCGCGAAGCGCGCGCTGCCCGGATACGCGCGCTGGGGGGAGCGCGCGGGCTGCGCCCTCGAGACAAAGAACGCGCGCTTGTCGCGCGACGAGACGGAGACGATGAGCGAGAGCGAGAGCGAGAGCGCGCGCGCTCCGCGCGCGCGTGCGAGCGACGTGGTGGCGAGACGCCGCGGCGGTCACCGCGCGCAGCGCGGTTCGCCGCAAGCGCGCGTCGATACTGGGCGAGGAGAGCCTTCTCGTCTTCGTCAAGCGGATACTCCGCGAGCATCGCCTCCCACTGCTCGAGCGTCGGCTTCTCGCGGTTGTTGCAGATGCGACAGTACGCCACGACGTGAACGAAGCAACACGGCCGGTCTGCGTCCCACGACGCCGAGCACACGCGCTCGGCGAGGTCGCCCAGATGGTAGCGCTCGTGCTGTCCCTCGCGGCGCTCGAGCTCGAGCGCCATGTTTGGCTCCAGGTTCCAGCGTGCAACGAAGCGCGTCCACGACTCGTCAAGCGCCTCCTTCGTCACGTTGCCGGTCGTCGTGATCGGCTTGCCGCGCGACTGGCGCCATCGACGCCACATGTCGGCGAGTTCCTCGTCGCCTGGCGAGTCCCGCACGCCGCTGCAGTCGTACAGCGACAGTCGGCGAAGCGCATCGGCGTATGTTGTCGTCGCTGCGATCACGCTCGCGCTCGGCATCGGCTGGTCGCAGGTCTTGCAGATAGCGCGGCTCTCAGTGCCGCGCTGCATAGTCTTCGTGTTCGTTGCTCTTCTTGCTTGCTGCGTCGCGCCTCGTGTGCGCGTCGTGTGCTTTGGTTTTGTGTGCATTTGCCTTCTTTCGCTTGCGTGTCAGCAAGCTTGTGTGGGGGATGGTGTAACGGGGCTGCTGTGCTAAGTACGAAGGAGCACAGCAGACTCCCATTTAGTGGCCTAACCTGATTTCTGACGACCATGGTCGTCCCATCAGAGGGCTCACTAATTAGGTTATCTCCCTCACTTTCATCACTATGCATGATCTCAATACAAAAACCTCAGAGTTGAAAATACCGAGTTCAGCGCAGTTCCCCTGCGCTTCACCCATCGCTTCCTCGTAAGACCTTGTGCGAGCTACGTCACGGAGAACACTCCCGTGACACAGCCAGGGCTATAATAAATTACTCTCTAGCATACTTTATTAAGTGTATCTGTAATTTTTGCTATCAGCCGTCTCTTTTATGCACGATCAACTGTATTGATGCCCCGTTTTTGGTAAATGTGGGTTTTACTCGCGCTCCCAGCGCTCGGGAACAAGAATAACAACCTCCTAGTCAGTGTTGCTTACCCCGTTCAGTAAACCTCGGTCGCTGGGCCCGCCTACGCAGATCATGAGTGGCGCCGCTCGCTGCGCTTCACTTGGCAGCCACTCATGTCTGCTTCGTCTTCGCTCCCTCAGTTTCTTCGCTATTTGGTGTAAGTAGTATATATCACCTTACTTATTTCGCTAAATAGTTTGTAAGGGGAAAACATATAGCCCCAGTGGGGTTAAAATACAGGAGTGCCCATGCGAGCATTCGCCTCTTGCCATTATGTTGTATCAGATATACATTTGTAGTAAATAATACAAAGTTATATTTTTGTCCGATAGTGTTGAATTGTCTGTTGTCCAGTAGTTTTGATATACCAAACAACACATAATTAGTATACTTTTGACCAGCGCCACTCACGATCTACGTAGGCGGGTCCATCGACAGAGGTCTACTGAGCGGAGTAGGCTACACTGTCCAGGATGTTGCTTTTTTCTTTTTCCCGAGCGTGGAGGGCCGGAGGACCGAGGGTGCGAGTAAACTCACGTATATCCAGTAAACGGTATTTTACCAAAGCAGGGGCTACAGGATACCCCGCAGGGATCCGAAATCAGTAGGCTAGAGAAATTCGACTCTTCAAGTGGATAATCAAGATCGATGTCGAATGTTGTATTGGCCTAAACGTTTTGACCCGCCGATGCTTCAGCCATGTTATTGTTGTATCCATATTTATTGTGCAATTTGTCAAGTTAGGATATTGATAGAGATGAAATCAAGGATATGTATCAACAATACTTGTTTTCGCTGGTCGTTGTTTTCTTCACTATGATGTTGTGAACTGCAGAGATGGTGGTCAAGTATGATATGCCTAAACACTTCATCGCTGCTCGCGTCCTGGACGTGACGCTCCTCGACGTGCAAGGCCGACTCGAGACGCTGTCGTGACGGCCGCCTTGATCGCGCGGTCCCGATAGAGAAAGAGCGGTGGAGTTGCAACAATCAGCGTGTCCTCTTACATTCGCGCACACGCAACACAAGGCTCTGCTCATTTGCAACGTTGCGTGCAGAGCGTTGACGTCCCGATCCACGCACGCGCACACTCTCGCGTCTTCATGCGATGCGATCTGTCCCTCGCTCCCTCCTTCGCTGTCGTCACAACCGGCTCCTTGCGCCTTGCATAACTTACACACATCTCGATCCGCACGTTGATTTGTACGAGCAGCTCGCTCATCAGCTCGTGCTCGTACTAGAGCGCTCGCTTTGGCAAAGACCACTCAAGCTCCTTCCTACCGCACATACTTGTCGGCTCGCCTGCGCGCTCACGATTGCGTCCTCAGCCTCGATCGATCGATCGATCAACTGACGTCTGCTTCAACATGGAGTTCGTTTGCAGGGAGGAGGAGCGCTCGATGCGACAACGCGATCGGCGAGCCACATAACGTCTGTGTTGGTCCCACCACTTGCACTACGCCACCGCAACGCTCAAACACACACACACACACACATCCGCATCTCGTTGGCAGTGTGTGCACAACTGCGCTGGTAGAAGAAAGGACTCGCTCACACACACGCTCAGTCACTACGAGTCCCCAAAATTCGACCAGTATGTGCGCCTCGAGCTTCTCAGCACCACTCGTTGCCTTTCAGTGCAGGACATCCGACGCTCGAGTTCGCATGAAGATCTTGCAAAAACTAGGCACGTTGTACGCTATGTCGAGCCTGAACGCTCCTTTGAAGTCTCGAGCTCTACCAAACGATGGATGTACATCGAGTCCTCGACCACGCCAGTGCTTACTTCATACTTACGCGGCTCTATTGAGTGTCCCATACCTCGCACGTCCTGCGTCCTACACTGCTTGTTCACGATCGCTGGTCTCGATGAGCAGTCATCGCCTGGACATCGGCTCGTCTTCACTATCAGAAGTGGTGCTCCTCTTGCTGATGATCGCGATGCTGATTTGGCGAAGTGTACGCTGCCGACCCGTCTGTATGCGACGGCAGCGACGCTCTCGGTGCTCCTTCTGCGCCTTGCGATGGCGCTGGCTGGCTCTGGCGATGCAGCATGAACGAGAGCGACGGAAGCGCTCGCTGATGGAGCGTGTGCTGCGCCTCGCGCTGTCTGTGGTGCGCCGCAGAGTGGAGCGGATGCGAGCTCGCGCGCTCGTCTCGGTCGTCGTGGTCGTAGCCTAAGTCCAGAGTCGACGCCATGACGCGGTGTGTGCCAACGGCGTGCGCGTGCTGCTGCTGTTGGTGTTCTCGCCGCTGCTGCGTGTAGTAGGGATACTGCTGCTGCGCTCGCTCGTCGTCGGCTTGGTTGGACGACGCAGACGACGCGTACCTGTACGACGAGACGGACACGTGTGTCGAGACTGCCGACAGCGCCGGTGGCGACAATGCCGTCGCGGGACGCGGGTTGTAGCTGTCGCTGCGGCCCTGGTACGCGTGGCTCCTGTACACAAGCGCAGGGTCCTCGGTCTTGGTCTCCGAGTAGCTGCCGTCGCGCAGACTGAGCAGTGCATCGGACTCGGACAGTCGGTCCTGTCGACGCTCGCTACTCGCACTGCGGCTGTCGCCCGGCACAACGCCGCCTTCCGCTTCGATCTTGGCAATGAACGCCGGTGTCGGTGCGTTGCCAGTGCGCTTGTACGCCTCCAGCTCGAGTTGGAGCTTGTAGAGCTGGTCTGCGTACGACCGCTTCTGCTCGCCGTCAAAGTAGTGCACCTGCTTCTCCATGGACGCAATGCTCTTGTGCAAGCCGCAGATGCGGCGGAACGGCCAGTTCTTGATCCCGTTCTTGCGGCAGATCTTCTTGAGCAGCGTCGTGCAGACGCCAAAGTGCAGCGCCGCTTCCTGCAGCGGGCGCTCAAAGTGCGGCTGGAGCATCGCAAACGTGATGTTGCGCGAGGCGTTTGTGATCACGCGGCCGTGCGGCGGGAGCGAGAGCGTCGGCTGCGGTGGCGACGGCGACGGCGACGCTGCAGCAGCGTCACTGCGGTGGCTCACCGAGACTTGCGCCATCGACTGGATCGGCGGTGCGAGCGGCACCGCTATCCGAGACAACAGCGCCGCGCGCTGCACGCCGCTCGCTTTCGACTCGTCGTCTTCCTCGGCGCCGCCGCTGTCGTTGTCCGAGTGCGATGGTTCGCCTGATCGATGAGGAAGCCACGTTGGCCGCAAAGAAGCCGACCGTGACGGATCAGATCCGGGGTACGCGCCATGCGAACGAATCGACTGGCTGCCGCGGTGCTGTTGCTCGTACTGGTGTGACTGGTGCTGGTGGTGACTCGCTGGTTCTGACAGTGCGGCCGCTGCGTATCTCTGAGCGTGCTGGCGCTGCTGCTGCTGGCGTGACGGCGAAGACGCTGCTGCGAACGTGTTGGAATAGTACACAGTCGCGTCATCGCGCGCAGTCGGTGGCGCCGATGTGAGATGGACGTTCTCGGCGCGCGAGCTGGTGTAGCCGGCAAACGCGAGGCTTGTGTCGGTCTGTTCGTCGGCTTTGCGCTTCCCAGTGAAGCTCCGGTGCATCGCGAAACCTCCGTGCTGCTCGCGCTCGACATTGTCGTAGCTGTTCGATCGGTGGAGCTGCTGCTGCTGGTGCTGCTGCGTCGGCGACAGTGATGGACGAAAGTGACTGTGGCTCGGAGGCGGGTACGAGTTGCGCGGATTGAAGTAGCGCGCACTGGCATCGCGAGCGTCCTGTTCGAGCTGCTGCTGCTGCTGCTGCTGCTCATGGAGCTGGAGCAGGCGGGAAGACAGCGGCGGTGGCGGCGGCAGTGCGTGGACACTCGAGCGCTCACGCGATGGCGACGCGTGCATTTGGTGGTGGTGGCGATCCCAATACTCGGAAGCAGACGATCCAGGATGGACACGTGAGCGGTCGAAGTGGTGCCGATTCCTCCTCGCATACACTTCCTCCTCGTCCTCCTCGGCTGCGGTGGCTACATGCGACGACCGCGCATACAGCGGCGCACCGAGCGCATGAGTCGGTGCGCTGTCGTCTCGGTAGTACTGGTGCTGTTGCGGATACTGCTCGCTGCGATGTTGCTGCGAATGCTGCTGCTGGTGATGACCTGGTGTCGTGGCAGCGCCAAGCGCTCCGTCCTGGACTGGTGGCGCTGCGTGTGAAGACGGCGATGGCGATGATCTGGCCGAAAGCGACGGTGCTGAGTGCGCCACTGCGGGGTCTGCTGTCGGGTGGCGTCTGCGCCCGACCATGCTGCTGCTGCTGTGTCGAGCTGAGCGATGCGCACAGGCACGTAGAACCCGCGCTTTAGATGGCAAGAGAGACTCTCGCACACGCACGCTCGAGTGTGCGCACCGAGGCGTCAAGCAACTGCGGCTGGTGCTTGGGCGGCGCTGATGCGATGTGGCGCGCAAGAGGAGCTGCACACACGGCGCGCAAAAGCAGAAGTAGCTGCTGCTGCTGCTGCAACTCGGAGTGAGTAGGTACGCGCGCTTCGCACCACAGGTCGCGGCGGTCGTTCGTCGGCGGGTGCAGCGAAGTAGCTGCGATCGCTCCTGCTCGTGCTCCTGCTGCCCGTGCGCTTGCACACGGCGCTGCTTCTGTCGTAAGCAGGCACAACCCACTCGGGATTACTGCGCTCCCACTGCCTTGGCTGTGCCTACTGGAGGCCGCCGACGCTGCTACCCGATCGCACGACGCGCGCGCGCGTGACGTTGGACACGCGAGACGACGACGTGCGCCGCTGGTGCGGTCTGTGCGTCGGGCGATCAAGCGAACGAGTGCGATCAAGCAAGCGAGAGCCTTCGACTGTCCCTCTCTCGGTCGCTCCCTCCTCTCCTCGCTTCTGCTTCTGGGGTCGAATCGCCTGTACTGATGTGAAACACTGCGTGCGCGTTTGCTTGTCCCAGTGCAGTCGAATGCTGCTGTGGGGTCTTCGATGCGAGACGCAGAGCGTTCGAGCGCGCGCGCGGTTGTGTGCGAGCAGCTCTGGTGCGCGGCGCAATGAGACGGAATGACAGCGACTTGAGTCGCGCGATTCGAGGAGGAACTGGCTGCTGTGGCGGGGGCGTCGGCGGTCGGGTCGGTCGCGCTCCAGACAGAGCGAGGGCAAGCGGTCGAGAGCCACACACACACACCCTCGAACAGATCGGGTCGGCTGCGCGCACGCGTGCGTGCAGGAAGACGGAGATCACGCGGCGACGCTGCTGGCGATCGTCTCGCAACTGCTCGCTACGCGCGGTCCAACGGCGAGAGAGCACGTGCGGTCACTGCGGCTCTGATACGGAAGTTGCGAGGCGCTGGCGCCGCGCCGAGCCACGAGTGCTTGTTGTCCTCGGCCGGTCGCTAGCATCTCCTGAGGCCAATGAGGTCCACCCCAGCTCTTTCTTTGCCACTACCGACCACCGCCCGCCAACCCTCGCTCCTGCTCCTGCTGCTGCTCTCTCTTGGCCTTGGTGGCCTCGGTCTTGGCGCTCGCGCGCTCGTGGTCGCTCACACAGCCTCTCGCTCTCTCTCACTCGCTCGCTCACGTCGGCTTGAGGACCACCCATCAATGCACAAACACCGCCAGTTCAGTGCATGCGAGGCTGCGCAGTGCTTGCCGAGCGCCAGGTGGCACGAGCGGCGCAGGTCGAAGCGATACGTCTTGCCTAAGCCAAGAGGTATCGTAGTCATCGTAGTGCCCTCCAGCTGCTCGGCCGTGTGGCGCGCAGCCTCCTCCTGCTGGTGTCGTTGCTCTCTCCATGGACTTTGCTCACTGCTAGCAGCCACGAGGCGAGATCATCAATCGATTGATCGACCGGATGGACGGAGCATCGGGTCTCGGCGCGTCCAGGTGTGGATGAGCGAGCGATGACTGCTCCGTGAACGCGAAGTCTCGAGATCATCGAGACCATCAGCGGAGCTCGAAAGTCGTCGTCGAAATGGCGAAGACTGAGACCGAGAGGCAAATAAACAAGCAAGCACCCGAAGAAGGAAGGATGCGAGCGAGATGCGGTCGCGAGGACCTCGACGAGCAGGTGCGCGAGCCTCGAGGCTCCGGCACGTGCAGCGCAACCCTCGCCCTTGTTTCGTGAAGAGGCAAGCGAGCAAGTGCGCAAGCAAGTGCCTGTGTGTGAGAGAGTGCGGACAAGCTCGGTTTGACTTGCGCTCAGTATCGGCGATAATTGTCCAACATTTTGCGCTGTGACCAACAACAGCAACAACAACATTGTTGTCAAGTGCTCGTTCGCACAGGCAGCAACGAGCAACGAGCAACGAGCAAGCTTCAAGACGTGTTTGTTCGCGACGATGGCAAGGACGCGCTCGCGCTGATCGACTGACCGACAGCACGTACTGTAGAGTCGAAGAGATAGCGCCATCGACGAGGGCATCAACTTGTGCATGAGCCAAACCAATCCGAACCAGACCAGCATCGTGCCACACGAAGCACGCGCGACGACGACGACGACGATGAAGGAGGAGGCAGTGATGGGGTGCGCATGCATCATGTCATGTTCAATCGAGGTCGACCGAGCGCTTGCTTGCTCGCGGGGCGGACCGTTGCGGTTGCCGTCGTCGAGTCGGAGACGAGTTGGTAATGCCCGCAACGAAAGCGCTCTTGCTCGTGCGCGCGTGTGTACCTGAGCCGCCGCCGCCGTTTGACAAGGCGCAGAGGTCAAGACGGAGCTCCAATCGGTCGATTTGTTGATCTGTTGATCTGTTGATCTGTTGAGCTGTTGATCTGTTGATCTGTTGAGCTGTTGAGCTGTTGAGCTGTTGAGCTGTTGAGCTGTTGAGCTGTTGAGCTGAGCCGAGTTCGCGCGTCCACACACCAGCTCGCAACGGCCTGCTACATCTCTTCACGACTGCGCGCGGATTGCTAGCCGAGGACGAGGACGAGGACAAGAGGCAAGTGCGTGAACCGAGCATGGATTGGGAGGCGCAATCGCGTCATGTGCAAGGGTGAGAAAGAGGTAGAGATCCAGCGCGCGCTCCTGCGTGCATGCAGGAGCTGCAGTCCAGCGCTGAGCGGCAGCGGCCGTGTCGATGCTAGGGATTGCAGAGGTCACGGCAACACACACAGTGCACAACGCACAACGCACAACGCACAACGCACAATGGGCAGTGCGCAGTGCGCAGTGTGTGCGTCCGAGACACTCGAGCATGTGTGTGTGTAAAGTCTACGATTCGACGCTGATAGAGCGCGCGCGTCCCCAGCTGGCGGCGATTCGTTTACTGCGAGGCGCTAGCTCTGCAATGTGGCAATGTGGCGGAGCGCCAGGTGTCGACAAGCAAGCAAGCAAGCGTGCGCACAGACCGAGCCGACGAGACACTCACACTCGACAACAGACAACAGACAACCGCGATGTGAAGCGAGTGCTGATGTGATGAGAGGCTCGAGTGAGCCGAAATGACTTGATTTGTGTATGGCTGTGAGCTTACTGTACTCGCCAGCCGATATCAGACGCTGTTGTGTGTGCGCGTGTGTGCGCCATAAATCGACAGCACGCTCGACAGTGCAAACGTATGCGGCATCGCGAATCGTTTTGGACGATGCCAAGGCTGAAGTTGTGCTGTTGTGCTAGTTGTGCGATGTGGACCACGTAGACTCGAAATATCAGGTTTGAAGCATGACATTTCACGTGTTTTGTGTGAATTTTTAAGATCGCGACGACAATGACCGAGGCAAGATAAGACTTGCTTGTTCGTTGCCTGCTTTGCTTTGCGGCTTGCTTGTCTTGGTGTGTTGGTGTTGTGCCTTGCACCAGCAAGGCACTGCGAGGCAAGGCAAGGCAAGGCAAGCAAGCAAACAACAGAACGAGCGGCTCTCGTCCTCGTCCGCACATCTCAGACAGGCGCGTATCACGCGTCAAGTGGCTACAGCAACTGAGCGTCCCACTGGCTTGCCTTGTTGCTTGCTAGCCTTGCCTTGTTTGCCTTGTTTGCCTTGCCTTGCCATCTCCTGTTGCGTGCCCCTCTGTCGGTCAGGCACGAGACACAAGACCGATCGACCAAGCGACGCTGCTGAGTAATGGATTCTCACAGCTCGCACACTCGTCACGTCACGGCCACATTGAGAGCGTGCTGCTGCTCGACGCAAAGAGCGCCGGCGCCATGAGCGTCTCGTCGCGCCGCAAGCGCTCGACGAGCAGCTGGCACTGCTCACGCGCTTCCGCGACGCTCGCGAGTGCGTCAAAGCACGCGTACAACCGGTACTCGTCCGTGCACTGGCCGAGGAACAGCCCGCCTTCGGTTCGCGCAAACACCAGACGCGACGCCACGGCGTCTTGCTGTCCAGGCGGTCGCTTCCCCAGCGCCTGGTGCGGCGGCGCGACCTGCGCATGCGCGCCGCGGCGGTGGCGTTGGCTCGGAAACATCGTGTAGTGGAGCTTCGCGTACTGACTGAGCAAGTGCGCCGCGGCAGCGTCACTCTCGCTGTCGCTCTCGGCCGTGCTGACAGTGGCGAACGGAAAGCCGAGCGCAGGTGCAGCGCACTCGCCCGTGAGCTCGCTCTTGTAGATGAAGTGCGCGAGCAGCGGCAAGTCGCCGTGCGGTGTCCACTGCGCGTGCTGCGTCACGGCGCTGTGGATGCGCTCGAGCGCGCCGGCGGTGCTCAAGCGCTGCGCCATGCGCTCTTTCTCTTCGCGTGGAACGCGTGGAACTGCGCTGGCGACTGCTGGCTGCTGAGCAGCACGAGGCAGATGTCGGCGGTGAGGAACACGACGTACGCATACAGAAAGCCACTGCCGGTTCGGAGACAGAGGTTAGTTGCGACTGTGAGTGATCGTGAGAGATGGCAATGCATCTGCAATGAGAGAGACAGCAGCTCGCGTGCACGCACCTAGCGTTGAAGCTCGGGAGACACATGGGCGTCCACGTCTCGGACTTGGCGAGCGACGGCGTGTGGTAGACAAAGTTCACAAGCAGCAGGAGATCTGCGGTGTTGCAAGACCATCACTCAGTGTCCACTTAGATGGCGAGTCTTCTATAGACCACCACTCATAGTCTCAAGCATGCTTCCCAGCAACGCACCGTCGACGAGGATGCTGAACTGCTTCTTGTTTGGCTGCGCGACAGCGACGACGCGCTTGTTCGCGAGGAGCACGCCGCAGATCATCGCTGCGCTCGGCGATGGCTCACTACTACTGCTGCTGCTGCTCGTTGACGCGTGGGACGACGCAAGCATGTCGTGCGCGAGCGTCCGCGTGATCGCCATGCGCTCGTCAGGCGCGAGCCGCACGAACGAGACGCCGAGACCGTCGAATCGGAGCGTCGGGTCGGTCGCCCAGCGTTCACACAGCGCTGTCATCACGCGCTCCGTGCCGCTCAAGAGGTCGCGCAGGTCGTAGCCTGGCTGGCGCTTGAGCACGTCGAGACCGCGCTCCGTGAGCACGAACAGGATCTGCGAGTGTAGCAGGTCGATCAGGCGCTGGAGACACTCGACTGGGACGTCTGGGACGGTGTCGACGGCGCTGTCATCTGCGTCAGTGACCCTGCTGCTGCTGCTGCTGTGCACTACGTCGTTTGTGTGG
This sequence comes from Pythium guiyangense, assembly GCA_003730235.1. Taxonomy (NCBI): domain Eukaryota; phylum Oomycota; class Peronosporomycetes; order Pythiales; family Pythiaceae; genus Pythium; species Pythium guiyangense. The sequence continues at coordinate 4,416 of QXDM01000170.1, read as the reverse complement.
CGGTCGCCCGATGGTCGATCTGCAACTGCAGGCGACCGCAAGATGACTGCGAACGTGAGGCTCTCGCGCGTCTGGAAGAAGCACCGGCAGCCGTCGGTCTGGATCTCCTCGAGCTCTTCGTGCTGCATGCACGCGACGAACGAGAGCAGTCCTTGCAGCGAGCTCACGAACGAGCTCTTCGCGGTGCTTACGCCGCCGCTCTGTACATCGCGCGCATCCGAGCGACTACTCCTACTGCTGTTTGCTGATGCTGCTGGCGTCGCGCTGGCGCTCAAAGTGGAAGATCGGCTTCCCTGACGCGCTGCACACGACCACTTCGACGTCCATTTTCAATTCGATTCTGAGCCACAAGGACATGCGATAGTGACAAAAACGAGTGACACGACTACACAAGATCCATGATGCGCATCAACGACGACATCCTATGGTGCGATCGAGTCTGCGATCATCGCCGCTCCGCCATAGCGACGTCATGTGCGACTCACACGCACTCGATGAATAGCGTGCGTGTGTGGCGACACCGAGTGTGTTGACCAGACTCCAGACTTCAGGTGGCGCCAACGTCAGACTCCAGACTTTAGTCGACGCCAACGTCAGCGAGTCAGCGTCGTACCGACTCGCGAAGATCGGACTGTCGTCTCGATCTGAGTTGTTCACTCGCTCGCTGTCTTGAGCGCTCTGTAGTGCTGCTACTGTTGAGGCTGTTGCTGTCGACAATGATCGAGACAGAGCGTGGAAGCGAGTGCTTCAGTAGCGCTGCGACCAGCAAGTCATCTGACGCAACACGACAGTGTCAAACGCAGCGACGCGAGTGATCCAGCGTCATCGAGCAGCTTGCGTTTGAGCTGAGGTTAAGCGAGAGAGCTGAAGCAAGTGACAGTCAGAACTAGCGGCACTCGAGTGCACTCGCATCCACAGCAGCACAGAGCTCACACACATTCGCATCGCCGCCAGATCGACGCGAGACTTGGCGACATGCGCATACAGACGCAGAGGACGCGCAACGTCTGGAGCTGCATGGAGCGATCAACGCGTTTTGCTCACTTCCGTGTCGATGCGATGCGATCGCTGAGTGTGAGACTCGACTCGACTCTCGAGCGAACAAAGGAATGGTTTGTGAACGTAAGAACGATTCCTTTCCAAGCAAACACAACACACTCGGTGTCGCCACACACGCACGCTATTCATCGAGTGCGTGTGAGTCGCACATGACGTCGCTATGGCGGAGCGGCGATGATCGCAGACTCGATCGCACCATAGGATGTCGTCGTTGATGCGCATCATGGATCTTGTGTAGTCGTGTCACTCGTTTTTGTCACTATCGCATGTCCTTGTGGCTCAGAATCGAATTGAAAATGGACGTCGAAGTGGTCGTGTGCAGCGCGTCAGGGAAGCCGATCTTCCACTTTGAGCGCCAGCGCGACGCCAGCAGCATCAGCAACAGCAGTAGGAGTAGTCGCTCGGATGCGCGCGATGTACAGAGCGGCGGCGTAAGCACCGCGAAGAGCTCGTTCGTGAGCTCGCTGCAAGGACTGCTCTCGTTCGTCGCGTGCATGCAGCACGAAGAGCTCGAGGAGATCCAGACCGACGGCTGCCGGTGCTTCTTCCAGACGCGCGAGAGCCTCACGTTCGCAGTCATCTTGCGGTCGCCTGCAGTTGCAGATCGACCATCGGGCGACCGCCACACAAACGACGTAGTGCACAGCAGCAGCAGCAGCAGGGTCACTGACGCAGATGACAGCGCCGTCGACACCGTCCCAGACGTCCCAGTCGAGTGTCTCCAGCGCCTGATCGACCTGCTACACTCGCAGATCCTGTTCGTGCTCACGGAGCGCGGTCTCGACGTGCTCAAGCGCCAGCCAGGCTACGACCTGCGCGACCTCTTGAGCGGCACGGAGCGCGTGATGACAGCGCTGTGTGAACGCTGGGCGACCGACCCGACGCTCCGATTCGACGGTCTCGGCGTCTCGTTCGTGCAGCTCGCGCCTGACGAGCGCATGGCGATCACGCGGACGCTCGCGCACGACATGCTTGCGTCGTCCCACGCGTCAACGAGCAGCAGCAGCAGTAGTAGTGAGCCATCGCCGAGCGCAGCGATGATCTGCGGCGTGCTCCTCGCGAACAAGCGCGTCGTCGCTGTCGCGCAGCCAAAACAAGAAGCAGTTCAGCATCCTCGTCGACGGTGCGTTGCTGGGAAGCATGCTTGAGACTATGAGTGGTGGTCTATAGAAGACTCGCCATCTAAGTGGACACTGAGTGATGGTCTTGCAACACCGCAGATCTCCTGCTGCTTGTGAACTTTGTCTACCACACGCCGTCGCTCGCCAAGTCCGAGACGTGGACGCCCATGTGTCTCCCGAGCTTCAACGCTAGGTGCGTGCACGCGAGCTGCTGTCTCTCTCATTGCAGATGCATTGCCATCTCTCACGATCACTCACAGTCGCAAACTAACCTCTGTCTCCGAACCGGCAGTGGCTTTCTGTATGCGTACGTCGTGTTCCTCACCGCCGACATCTGCCTCGTGCTGCTCAGCAGCCAGCAGTCGCCAGCGCAGTTCCACGCGTTCCACGCGAAGAAAGAGCGCATGGCGCAGCGCTTGAGCACCGCCGGCGCGCTCGAGCGCATCCACAGCGCCGTGACGCAGCACGCGCAGTGGACACCGCACGGCGACTTGCCGCTGCTCGCGCACTTCATCTACAAGAGCGAGCTCACGGGCGAGTGCGCTGCACCTGCGCTCGGCTTTCCGTTCGCCACTGTCAGCACGGCCGAGGAGCGACAGCGAGAGTGGACGCTGCCGCGGCGCACTTGCTCAGTCAGTACGCGAAGCTCCACTACACGATGTTTCCGAGCCAACGCCACCGCCGCGGCGCGCATGCGCAGGTCGCGCCGCCGCACCAGGCGCTGGGGAAGCGACCCGCCTGGACAGCAAGACGCCGTGGCGTCGCGTCTGGTGTTTGCGCGAACCGAAGGCGGGCTGTTCCTCGGCCAGTGCACGGACGAGTACCGGTTGTACGCGTGCTTTGACGCACTCGCGAGCGTCGCGGAAGCGCGTGAGCAGTGCCAGCTGCTCGTCGAGCGCTTGCGGCGCGACGAGACGCTCATGGCGCCGGCGCTCTTTGCGTCGAGCAGCAGCACGCTCTCAATGTGGCCGTGACGTGACGAGTGTGCGAGCTGTGAGAATCCATTACTCAGCAGCGTCGCTTGGTCGATCGGTCTTGTGTCTCGTGCCTGACCGACAGAGGGGCACGCAACAGGAGATGGCAAGGCAAGGCAAACAAGGCAAACAAGGCAAGGCTAGCAAGCAACAAGGCAAGCCAGTGGGACGCTCAGTTGCTGTAGCCACTTGACGCGTTGATACGCGCCTGTCTGAGATGTGCGGACGAGGACGAGAGCCGCTCGTTCTGTTGTTTGCTTGCTTGCCTTGCCTTGCCTTGCCTCGCAGTGCCTTGCTGTGCAAGGCACAACACCAACACACCAAGACAAGCAAGCCGCAAAGCAAAGCAGGCAACGAACAAGCAAGTCTTATCTTGCCTCGGTCATTGTCGTCGCGATCTTAAAAATTCACACAAAACACGTGAAATGTCATGCTTCAAACCTGATATTTCGAGTCTACGTGGTCCACATCGCACAACTAGCACAACAGCACAACTTCAGCCTTGGCATCGTCCAAAACGATTCGCGATGCCGCATACGTTTGCACTGTCGAGCGTGCTGTCGATTTATGGCGCACACACGCGCACACACAACAGCGTCTGATATCGGCTGGCGAGTACAGTAAAGCTCACAGCCATACACAAATCAAGTCATTTCGGCTCACTCGAGCCTCTCATCACATCAGCACTCGCTTCACATCGCGGTTGTCTGTTGTCTGTTGTCGAGGTGAGTGTCTCGTCGGCTCGGTCTGTGCGCACGCTTGCTTGCTTGCTTGTCGACACCTGGCGCTCCGCCACATTGCCACATTGCAGATCTAGCGCCTCGCAGTAAACGAATCGCCGCCAGCTGGGGACGCGCGCGCTCTATCAGCGTCGAATCGTAGACTTTACACACACACATGCTCGAGTGTCTCGGACGCACACACTGCGCACTGCGCACTGCCCATTGTGCGTTGTGCGTTGTGCGTTGTGCGTTGTGCACTGTGTGTGTTGCCGTGACCTCTGCAATCCCTAGCATCGACACGGCCGCTGCCGCTCAGCGCTGGACTGCAGCTCCTGCATGCACGCAGGAGCGCGCGCTGGATCTCTACCTCTTTCTCACCCTTGCACATGACGCGATTGCGCCTCCCAATCCATGCTCGGTTCACGCACTTGCCTCTTGTCCTCGTCCTCGTCCTCGGCTAGCAATCCGCGCGCAGTCGTGAAGAGATGTAGCAGGCCGTTGCGAGCTGGTGTGTGGACGCGCGAACTCGGCTCAGCTCAA